>JAJOOO010007391.1:0-26390 GCA_029582685.1 Solanum piurae
TTCCAATTTCAAGCTTCTTCATATTCATTTTAAATTGTCGGATGTAACACAATTAAAATGAAATTACATAAAAACCCCTCATAGAACCTCATTATAAAGTCAACACAAAGTCATAGGCTCTTGCTTAACCTATCATTTTTTCGAGTCGTTACAGCTGTGACCAATCAAGTTGGGCAACATAGAGGATTTCGATAGGATTGGGTTGATACTTCAAGGATCCGCGAGTTCCTAACGATCAATCCTCCAGACTTCACTGGTTCAAGTGTCACAGAGGATCTGAAAAACTTTGTTGAAGAGCTTTAAAAGGTTTTTTAGATTATGCATGTTACTGTTGCTGAGAGAGTTGAACTAGTTGCATACCAATAGAAGGGTGTCTCTAGAATCTAGAATCAAAGGAAGAAGGGTAGAACTGAGGGTGCACCAATTGTGAGTTGGGCTGTGTTTGAGGAGGCCTTCTTGGGGTGTTTCTTTCCTGGGAATTGAGAGAAGCAAAGGTGAGATAATTCCTTACTCTTAAGAAGGAATCCATGAGTATACCCTTAAGTTCACCCAACTTTCCCATTATGCTCCAGAGATGGTTGCGGACATGGGGAGTAGGATAAGTATGTTTGTTACTGGTTTATCTTGTCTGTCAAGTAAGGAAGGTAAGGCAGCTATGCTAATAGGTGATATGGACATATAGAGGTTGATGATTCATGTGCAGCAGGTTGAGGAGGATAAGTTGAGGGATAGAGAAGAGTTTAGAAACAAAAAGGCTAAGACATTACGGAACAAGTCCTGACAACGAAAGAGTAATGCCAACTGGTCATCTTTCCAACACAAGTGAAAGGGATCTGCTCCATGATCTGCTAGTGAACCTGCACCAAGGAACAAAGGTGAGTTCAATAATCAGAATTCAAAGAATTTCAAGCAAGACCTGCACAGTCTAGGTAACTGGGCTCCTACATCTGCAAGTGTGGTAGAAATTACCCCGGAGCGTGTCGTGATGGCTCCACTAGTTGCTTAAAGTATGGTCAAGAGGGTCACTTCATGAAAGAGTATCCAAAGAACAGGCAGTATGGTGGAAATAGGGGCACTACAACCCACTCTTGTTCAGTTTCTCCAGCAGACAGAGCTACACCTAGAGGAGCTACTTCGAGGACTGACGGAGGAGCAAACCGTTTATATGCTATCACTAGTCACCAAGAGCAAGAGAATTCGCCAAATGTTGTCACTGGGATGATGAAAGTCTTTACTTTTGATGTTAATGCTTTGCTATATCCAGGAGCAACTTTATCTTTTGTGACTCCTTATGTTGCTATAGATTTTGATGTTCTTCCTGAGTAACTTCTTGAGCCCTTCAGTGTTTCTACACCTGTTGGTGAGTCTATTCTAGCTGAGAGAATTTATCGTGATTGTACCATTTCTGTCAATCACAAGAATACCATGGCTGACTTAGTTGAGTTAGATATGATAGATTTTGAATTCATTTTAGGTATGGATTGACTTCATGCCTGTTATGCCTCAGTTCGATTGTAGAACTCGAGTTGTTAAGTTCCAATTTCCTAATGAGCCAGTCTTTGAGTGGAGGAGTAGTTCAGCAGTGCCTAAGGGTCATTTTATTTTGTACCTTAGGGCGAGAAAGTTAGTTTCCAAGGGTTGTGTCTATCACTTAGTCCGAGTTAATGACTCTAGTGTTGAGACACCTCATATTCAGTCAGTTTTAGTTTTTAGTGAATTTCCAGAAGTCTTTCCAAACAATTTTCCCGGAGTCCATTCTGAGAGAGAAATAAACTTCGGTATAGATATTCTTCCTGAAATGGAAGACAATTTAGTATGTGAAATACTAGCAAAAAAGAATAAATCTTTATACAACTTGTTTCTGATTTAACAATGAAGTTTTTATGTTCTTCTAATCGTTAATCGTTTGAATTTTTTTAAAATTCAAACATAGTAGAAAACTAGAAAGGTTTTAATCTCCAGAAACCTCAAATACATAAACCAAATTAAATTTCTTAAGCTTGTTAATCTCCTGTATTCAGATTAGGAAAAAAGAGAAACAAGAAAAGATGAAACAGACAAAAAATAAATAATCTGAGTCCAAAGAACCCACTGTGTTTCCTTAAGAAATTTAATCCCCTCAAGTACCCGAGGTTCTAGATTAATTCCTCCCATGATAAAATGGATTAAGTATGAGAGAAGTAGTGGTACCTCACCCTACGAGTTAAAGGAAGTGTTTCCTGATATAAGGACAACATTTTTCCTTTCTTCTATCAATATGGGATAAATGACTTTTCATTTTCCCTCCAAATTAGTTGTCCCACATTTCATGATTTCTCATTCTTATTTTCCATTCACACCTTACTAAAACCCAAAACTATTTACACTTATAAATTATATTTTTTCTTTTTCATATGTAATAAACGAAACTAGAATTCTCCACCTCACTTTGACAATTATGTTTCAGAAAACCAGAAGACATTCAAACACAAACTATTCTCAATCATCAACAAAAAGAGACCATATTTATATATAAAGTATTCTATATACATTTTGAATTTCTTCTTCTTATCAAATGAATATGAAATAACTTAACCTCTGTCAATTGAGTCAATATTTAATGCTAGAAGATTCAAACCAATTAGTATTTGAAAAAGTTCTGCCTAATGTTCTATCATACTTAATAGTTGACTCTCTATGTGAAATATATCGATTATTTTTTTTATAAAAAATTGATGAGAAAATCAACAATTATAAATATTAATATTTAAATTTATATTTAAATAATTTATAAATAGGCCAATTTGAGAAAACTTCACAAATATTAAAATAGTAGTTTATTAGATTATCTATTTGAATCTTTTAATTTTATATTAGTATAAAAATTGATTCCATGATATATATCTAGAGGGGAATTAACAACTTTTATATGATTACAAATTAAAATTCTTTACTTCAAACTAATATAAGATTTAGGTGAAAAGACACGACATACCCTTCAACTTTGCGAATTAAAGTTGTTACGCCTCTCGTTTAAAAAAATGGCCTACGTATATCCCTACCTTTACAAAAATGAGCAGATATACCCTTTTCTGCTGAAGTAACAAAAAATAAAAAGTTCCTAAATTTATAGTAAAATAAAATCTATAGAGGGGTATATTTGATCCTTTCTCGCAAAGTTAAAGGGTATATCTAATCTAGTACACAACTTAAATTTTTCATATATATATTCCCTTAATTTTTTTTAGTAAAACTAGAAATTAAGATTATCTTAAAAAATTTAAAGCACCAGACATGAGAAAAAAATTAGGAATAAAGTTGTAAAATCTTACTTTTATTGGATGACTTGATATTGGTGTCACGCCCCGAGCCTACACCCTGGGCGGGACTGGCACTTGAGAACCATTATTGGCCCCAAGCGAACCCTTGGTTTGGCTTTCATACTCAGTGGAAGACTTTACTCAATATATATACTTTTAAAAATAGTACACGGAACTGCTTAATAAATAACTGAGAATGTAACAAATAACATTCACTCCCAAAGTGGCAACTCAAGACTCAACTAAACTGAAAAGGAAAAGTAAAGACGCATGAACTAACATCAACTAACTCTGTCTATGAAGCCTCTAAACTCTGAGGGATGTCGGGACAAGACCCCCGATCATCCTAACAACTGAAATAAGCAAGCAATAAAAGAAAACATAACCAAAGGGATCCTCCGGAAAGCACAGAGGTTCACCAACTGACTATGAGTGCTCAACTAATGTCAACGATGCGCTGGATGCTGATCCTGGTTACCTGTGTCTGCATCAAAAGAAGATGCAGGACAAATGGCAATAGTACATTGAATATATGAGTATGCAAGAGGAATTCTAAAACAAGACATAAGCTTGAAAGGAACTGAAGAACTTACCTGGCTCAACTCAACTCAACATAAATGAACTCATTTGAATATAGAGCAGTTTAAAACAAGTGCAATATAAGGAAAAGCTATTTAAAACATGATGTCAACTCTGTGTGTATGCAAAAATACATATAACTTTGAAATGTATGTCAAAATACAATAAACTGTTTATATAATTAGAATACAATTTCTTCTATGGGAGTTTCTCTAACTAACAACCATCACTTAAGAGCTATTATGATGATACAACGTTTTACCTCACGCTGCCAGGGCCGTCCTATACCTTGATGAGAGTATAGAACCTAAACTACTAAGTGGATCCACTAGTCTATGCTAAAAAGCACTAAAGGAATCATCTAAAAAGTATAACCCTTTTCTACCCATGATGGCTACATGGTTTATGGAGGCTGTGAGTTGTCTGAACTCTCCCCCATATCGGTGCTCAATTCTATTCCAAATATATAATACTAGCTCTTATGTTTAAAAACATACTTCTCTCTATGATTTGAGATAATTGCTCAAAAACATAGCTCAAAGGCTATCTTGGATATCAAAGTTTCCCTTCTTGCTTAATTGTGAAAGCATTAACTCTTTTCTAAAAACTAGTTCAAAGGCTCTTTGGAAATCTCAGATTCTCTTATTTAAATGTGAAAACATTTTAAACTCTTGGGAATACATATTCCCCATATACTTCTTTGAAGAAATGAATTCCAATCTTTACTCCTTACTCTTTACTCAACTTGAACTTTAAGTCTTAAAACAAAGTTAAAAGCATTTGCAAAAGACTTCTTGAAAGGACTCTAAGAACTTCCTAGACTTGGCTCTTAACTTTCCTTGAATTTGAATTTATGGATTCAAGGTTATGATTCATGTTTCTGGATGATTTATAGATGTTTAGAAGTCATTTAGAGTAGTTAGAATCAATAGGAAGTGTTAGTACACTTTAGAAGGACTTAAACGGGCTAAACGATGAAAACTGGGTGGAAAACGACGATCCAGGCATGTACCTGGCGAGTCCCAACCTATAGGGGCTCATTTCAGGTGCACTGCAAGCGCGTCGCACCAGCCCCTTCCCAGGCAAACCCGGCGAACTTTTCAACTTATTTTCTGACCTTATTTGATTAATTTTGATTCTTTTCCTTAATATCTCTGTAGATTCAGGTACCCAAAACATATACACAAGAATATAACTCAAAGCAACTCTAATAATCAACATTAAACTCTCAAGAACTCCTCAATCTCATCCCAAATTCAAGAACGAAACTTATTCAAGAATACAACTCAAGATCATCAAATTATCAATCTTTTTAGGACAAAAAAACGTTGAATTAAACATGTTTGGCACGTGGGTGAACTAACCTAACGCTATGTGATCTCACTTACCTCGTAGGATTGAATCCATGGCCAAATCCACAATCAAACTTGAACGTTCTTGACGAATCTTGCCTTTTCTCCTTCTTTCTCCCTTCTCTAAGCCCTAGCGTAGATTTCCAATTTGCTAAACTGACCAAACTAAGCTTTCACCCTTAATTAATTCACGAAAAGGAATTAAATTAATTGGGTAATGAAAAGACCAAACTACCCTTTCAAAATCCGGATTGGACTTTCCTTATTTGAACTGCCCAACTTCAAATGGGCATATATCACTCATACGAACTTGGAATCGCGCAAACTCGACAGCGTTGGAAAGATTATTCCAAGATCTTTCCTTCGATATCTGGAAACACACCTAACTCGACCCTTAGGCACTGCTAAACTACTTTTCCACTCTAAGATTGGCTGATTTAGAAACTGGAACTTGACAACTCGAGTTCTACAATCAACTCAAGCATAACAGGCATAAAGCTAGTCCATACCAAGAATGACATCAAAATCTATCATATCTAACTCAACTAAATCAGCCATGGTACTCTTGTGATTGATGAAAATAGGACAATCATGATAGACTTTCTCTGCTAGAATAGACTTACCAACAGGTGTAGAATCACTGAAGGGTTCACTAAGTTGCTCAGGAATAACATCAAAATTCATCGCAACATAAGGAGTTACAAAGGATAAACTTGCTCATGGGTCTA
The DNA here is from genome assembly GCA_029582685.1 of Solanum piurae. Lineage (NCBI taxonomy): Eukaryota > Viridiplantae > Streptophyta > Magnoliopsida > Solanales > Solanaceae > Solanum > Solanum piurae. The sequence continues at coordinate 5,959 of JAJOOO010007391.1, forward strand.
GCAAAGCATAAACATTAGAGTAAAAGACTTGGATCATACCAGTGACAAAATCTGGTGATTCTTCTTGCTCCTGGCGACTTGTGATAGCATAAAGGCGGTTTGACCCTTTGCCAGTACAGAAAGTAGCCCCTCTAGGTGCAGCTCTGTCTGGTGGAGCAACTGAAGAAGACTGGGCTCTATTGCCCCCATTACCACTACCCTGCTTGTTCTTTGGACATTCTAGTATGAAATGACCATTCTATCCAAACTTGAAACAACCAGTGGAGCCATCACGACATGTATCTGAGTTGTTCCTACTACACTTAGCGTAGGCAGGAGGCTTGCTGCCCCCGTGTGCCATACTACCCTGAGAATAGGCAAGGTTGGCTCTCAAATTCTGACTATTGTACTCACTTTTGTTCTTAGGTGCAGGTGCACTAGCAGATGATGGAGAAGGTCCCTTCTATTTCTGTTGGAAGGATGACCGGTTGGCATTACTCTTCTGCTGTCCAAACTCATTCCCTGTCTTAGCTTCTTTGTTCTTAAACTCTTCTCTATCCCTTAGCTTTTTTTCCTCAACCTGCTTCATATGGACCATCAACCTTGATATCCATGTCACCTATTAACATTGCAGCCATACCTTTCTTACTCGACAAACGAGACAACCCAGCAACAAACAAGCTCATTCTACTCCTCATATACGCAACCATCTCTGGAGCATAAAAAGATAGTTGGGTGAACTTTAACCCATACTCATTAACGCTCAAAGAATCCTGTTTAAGTGTGAGGAAATCTCGTACCTTAGCCTCTTTCAGTTCTCGAGGAAAGAAACGCCGCAAAAAAGCCTTCTCAAAACAAGCCCAACTTGCAGGTGGTGCATCCTCTGCTCGGTTCTTCTTTAATTGATCGAACAAAATCCTAGCGACACCCTTCACTTGGTATCCATCTAGTTCCACCCTCTTAGTATCATCAACGTGCATGACATCAAATACCTTTTGCAGCTCCTCAATAAAGTTCTTTGGATCCTCAGTAGTGATTGAACAAGTGAAACTTAAAGAGTTCATCCTCAAGAATTCGCGGATCCTCAAAGTGTCAGCCTCTTCTTGTCGATCTCCTCTTTGTTGCCCAACCTGATTAGTCACAGCTTGACTTAGCATCCTTATCGCTTCCCTGAACCCAGCATTAGTAACTTTTCCTTGGGGTTGCACTTCAGGTGCATTAGGTACCCCTTGCTCCTCAACATTACGCCTAGCAGGACGACCTCTGATAGCTCTTTGTAGAGGCATGATTCAGTGAAAAACACGTGAAAGCACGAATTAGAAAGAAACTTTTTAGAGATCAAGCTCTAACGCACGAAATGAGTGTGAAAGAAGTGAGAAATTTTCCTAAGTGTTGCAGCCTCTTAATTATGGAGGCTGTGAGTTGTCTGAACTCTCCCCCATATCGGTGCTCAATTCTATTCCAAATATATAATACTAGCTCTTATGTTTAAAAACATACTTCTCTCTGTGATTTGAGATAATTCCTCAAAAACATTGCTCAAAGACTATCTTGGATATTAAAGTTTCCCTTCTTGCTTAATTGTGAAAGCATTAACTCTTTTCTGAAAACTAACTCAAAGGCTCTTTGGAAATCTCAGTTTCTGTTCTTATTTAAATGTGAAAACATTTTCAACTCTTGGGAATACATATTCCCCATATACTTCTTTGAAGAAATGAATTCGAATATTTACTCCTTAATCTTTACTCCTTACTCTTTACTCAACTTGAACTTTAAGTCTTAAAACAAAGTTAAAATCATTTGCAAAAGACTTCTTGAAAGGACTCTAAGAACTTCCTAGACTTGACTCTTAACTTTCCTTGAATTTGAATTTGTGGATTCAAGGTTATGATTCATGTTTCTGGATGATTTCTAGATGTTTAGAAATCATTAAGAGTAGTTAGAAGCAATAGGAATTGTTAGTACACTTTAGAGGCACTTAAACGGACTAAGCGATGAAAAACGGGTGGAAAATGATGATCCGAACGCATCCCCTGGTGCGCCGCGCCAGCCCAAACTTATTGGGGCTCATTTTGGGTGCACTACAGGCGAGCCGCGCCATCCCCTCTAGCGCTACAGGGGCGCGTCGCGCCAGCCCTTTCCCAGCCAAATCCGGTGAACTTTTCAACTCGTTTTCTGACCTTAATTCAATTAATTTTGATTTTTTTCCTCAGTATCTCTTTAGATTCTGGTACCCAAAACATATACGCAAGAATCTAACTCAAAGCAACTCTAATAATCAACATTAAACTGTCAAGAACTCCTCAATCTTATCCCAAATTCAAGAACAAAACTTATTCAAGAATACAACTCAAGATCATCAATTATCAATCTTTTTAGGACGAAAATATGCTGAATTGAACATGCTTGACACGTGGATTAACTAAACCAATGCTATGTGATCTCACATACTTCGTAGGATTGAGTCCTTGGCGAAATCCACAATCAAACTTGAACGTTCTTGACGAATCTTGCCTTTTCTCCTTCTTTCTCCCTTCTCCAAGCCCTAGCGTAGATTTCCAATTTTTTAAAATGACCAAACTGAGTTTTGACCCTTAATTTATCCACTAAAATGAATTAAATTAATTGAGTAAGGAAAAGACCAAACTACCCTTTCAAAATCCGGATTGGACTTTCCTTATTTGAACAACCCAACTTCAAATGATCATATATCACTCATACAAACTTGAAATCGTGCAAACTCTCTGGCATTGGAAAGATTATTCCAAGATATTTCCTACGATATCTGTAAACACACCTAACTCATCTTGAGCTAGAAGTTATGGTCGTTTGAAGTTGACCAAATATCCAACTTAACATACTTAACAAATTTTCCAAATTTTTATATTCTTTCCAAAAAAAACTATTTCCACTTTTTAAGTTCTTTCTAGTTCATTCTAGTTACGGGGTATTACAATTGGAGTGGATGCTAGTATAAATTTTGTGTTATAAAGTTGGTTTTTTAGAACCTGTAAATGAAACATATGATTTTAAATAATATAATAAAGAAAAAAAAGGTAAAAAAATTCTCCCTTTTGTATTAATTCTCTAATTTTGACTTAAATAAATAAATGAAATGGAATAAAGAGTCTTTTCACAAATTTCATAATTTCTTTTGCTTTCAGAAATTGTTCATACTTTAGCGATTAGCAATGATAAAGAAACAATCAGGTCAAAAAAAGTATAAACAAAAACATAATAATTGGTGAACAGTTTTTATAAATTATAGTAAGAACGTTTGAATTTTCTAGTGATGTCTTTGGGTTGACTAATGTCCCAGCCATCTTCATGGCCTTGATGACTCACATGTTCAAGCCATGCCTTGATTCCTTCATTCCTTCATCATAGTCTTCATTGATGACATATTGGTATACTCACGAAACCAAAGTGAGCATGAGCAACATTTGAGGATAGCGCTCCAGACTTTAAGAGATGAGAAGCTTTATGTCAAGTTCTTAAAGTGCGAGTTTTGGCTTGAGTCTTTATAATTCTTAATGCACGTGGTGCCCAAGGAGGGCATTATGGTTGATCTGGCGAAGATTGAGACTGTCTGTGATTGGGACAGGCCCACTTCTGTTACTCAAGTTTGTAGCTTCGTAGGGTTAGCGAATTACTATAGACGCTTTCTTAAGGGCTTTTCCACTATTGCAACACCTTTGACTCAATTGAATCGCTAGGATACCCCTTTTGTGTAGTTGGAGGAGTATTAGTTGAGCTTTCGGAAGCTCAAGGAGTTGCTTACCACTGCTCCCATTTTGACTCTTCCAGTTAAGGGAAAGGGCTTCAGTGTATATTGTGATACATTCGGCATTGGTTTGGGTTGTGTATTGATGCAGCGAGGCTGTGTCATGGCTTATGCGTCGAGGCAGCTTAAGTTACACAAGTGCAACTATTTCACCCATGATTTGGAGTTGGCAGTGGTAGTTTTTGCGCTTAAGATCTGGAGGCACTACCTGTACGGAGTTCGTTGTGAGATCTATACTGATAACATGAGCTTCAGTACATTATGAGCTAAAGTGACCTTAATTCGAGGCATCATCATTGGATTGAGCTCATGAAGGACTACAATCTCATTATTCTCTACCATCTAGGCAAGGTGAATGTAGTAGAGGATGCCTTGAGCGTGAAGGCGATGAGTATGGATAGTCTAACCTTCCTTTATGTTTTGGAGTGACCATTGGCCTTGGACATACAGTCCTTAGCCAACTAGATGATTCAACTTGATATTGCAGATTCCAGACGGGTATTAGCCTATGTGGGAGTTCAATCATCTTTGCTAGATCAGATTTGTGGTCATTAGTTTGAGGATGCGTCTTTGGTAGCAACCAGAGATACGGGTAGTGGCAGGTGATGCTGGGTAGGATACCTTAGATTCAAATGGGGTTTTGAGGTTTGTTGGCTGGTTGTGCATTTCAAAAGTTGTGGGTTTGATTCAGCTGATTCTCAGTGAGGCCCATGATTCTAGATATTCCATCCATCCAAGCACAACAATGATGTATCGTGACTTGAGGCAGTATTACTGGTGGAGCGGTATGAAGAGAGACATCTCAGACTATCTGTCCCACTATTTGAGTTGCCAGTAGGTGAAGGCCGAGCACTTGAGGTCTGGTAGTGAGTTTCAAAGATTACCCATTCATGAGTGGAAGAGGGAGTGTATCAATATGGACTTCATTGGGGGTTTGCCTCATACTTCTAGAGGTTTCGACAACATTTTGGTCATTGTGGATTGATTGATCTAGTCAGGACACTTCATTTCCCTTCATACTTCTATCAGTGCCGAGAGATTGGCTCGTATTTACATTTGGGAGGTGGTTCGTCTTCATGGTGTCCCTATGTCTATCATTTGAGATCGGGGTTCACAGTTCACTTCAAGTATTTGGAGGGCTTTCTAGGAGGAATTAGGCACTCGTGTCGACCTTAGCACAACATTTCACCCGCAGACTGATGGTCAGTCAGAGCGCACTATTCTGGTTCTTGAGGATATGTTTTGGGCTTGTGTTATGGATTTTTGAGGTCAATGGGACAAGTTCTTATATTTCGTGGAGTTTGTGTACAACAACAACTACCACTCTAGTATTCAGATGACCCCGTTCGAGGCCTTATATGGTAGTCGTTGTCGCTCTCCGGTTGGTTGGTTTAAGTCTACGGAGCCCTGGCTGCATGGTACAGACTTACTTCAGGAGGCCTTAGATTATGTGAGGGTTATTCAGGATAGGCTCAGGATGGCTCAGAGTAGACACCAGAGTTATGCGGATCGTAGGTGTCAAGCATTGAGATTTGTTATTGGTGATAGAGTATTCCTCCTAGTATCACCCATGAGTGGCGTGATGAGATTTGGGAGGCGGGGGAAGCTTAGTCCCAGATATATCGGGCCTTTTGATATTTTGAGGATATTTGGTGATGTTGCGAATGAGTTAGCTCTTGCCTCTAATATTCTCAACTATTCATCCAGTTTTCCATGTTTTGATGTTGCGTCGATATGTCCCAGATAAGTCTCACGTGCTCCAGTATGATGCGGTTGAGTTGGATAATCGTCTAACCTATATTGAGGAGCCAGTTGCCATCTTGGACAGACATGTGAGGCAGATGCGATCTAAAGTCATTCATGTTGTTAAGGTCCATTGGAGGCACCATCCAGTCGAGGATGCTACATGGGAGACCGAGCAGGAGATGCGGGAGCAGTTTCTCGGCTTATTTGAGCCTTTGGGTACTTCGTGACTCTTACTTTCGCGGATGAAAGTCCCTTTTAGTAGTGGATGTTGTAATGACCCTCTAGGTCATTTTCACCTTAATGTCTTTTTTTCGTCATTTAGAACATTCCTATAGCTACCCCAAGTCATTATGACTTGCTGGCACCGACTGTTCGGTCGTCTAGTCGTTCGTTTGGGTTTTATACCCGTTCCCCTATTTTGGAGCTTATGAAACTTGAATAGTTGACTTTACTCAAAACATTGGGTAAACAACCTCGGAATAGAATTTTGGCGGTTCCATCAACTTCAGAATGGTCATTTTAGTCTAAGTGCATGGTCGGCTCGAATCTCAAGGCTTTCAGCATGAGTTTGTGTCCTTAGGCGTTTTAGATTTTAAGCTTTGGTTTAAATTTGACCTTGGTCAACATTCTTGATAAACATGCTCGGATTAAAATTTCGTCAGCGTAGTTAGCTCCGAAATGTCGAGTTTGGTCTAGAAGGACCTTTATTTCAGATCTTAAGGATTCTGGTGTGAGTTTGAGCACAGGATGTTGGGAAGCTTAAAGGCCTAGAGTTGACTTTGGTCGACATTCGGAGAATAATTATCGTACTAGCATTCTGTTAGCATCATAAGCTTTGGAATATTAAATTTTGTCTAGTAGGACCTTTCGTTTGGGTCTTGAGATCTTTTTTCTGATTTTTGGGTGTCTAGATGAAAAGTTGAGTTTTAGGCCTAATGGGTCCTGCGGGAGTATTTCTATCATAAAAATCTTTTTACGGAAATTCGACAATTCTATTGAGTCTGGAATGTCGAATTTAGTGGAGTACAACATCTGATTTATTTTTGTAGGGTCCCGAATGAATCCCGAGGGTCTATTTGGTCACTTTAAAATAGATCAAAAAAATCTGATATCTAATGCAGGCATTTAGCGACCCGAAAATGTCTTTTTTTTAGTGACCAGAAGTCATTTAAGCGACCATATCTGCCATTATTTAAAGATAAAAATCAGCATTCAACCCTCATTTTCTAAACGCGATTTCTCTCTCATCTTAGTTCCGTTTTGGGTGATTCAAAGACTGGGTTGCTTGAAATTGGCGTGGCTGCGCATTAGAGTGCTCAAGGACGGTCGGGGAACCTCCATTTGAGGTAATTTTCGAGGTTTAGTTATTGTCATGTCTCCTTCTTTAGCTTTAATGGTGATTTAAATGCATGGGATGATTCCAGGCTATTCTGAGCCCCGAATTGTGTTCCGTTTTGGGAAACAAGATCGGGAAGTTAAAATAAACCTGGTCACAGAGTAAATTTTGGGATTCCCTGTTGGGTGTCCCACAATCCTGTTTTAGACCCGATTTTGGGTCCATCTCTGAAAAATGCAATTTTTGTCTCAAAACGACTGTATTGACGTTGTGATTTTATTTTTGATAGCGTGACAACATTCTGAGGTCATACGGAAGTAAAAAAATCTAGAAACCTGATTTGGAGCCCGCACGGTCGGCCTACAGGTAGGTTACGACTTCCATCTCCTTAGATTGAGCATTGTTAAGTAATTGTATGTTGATTTGTATGAATTTGGGGTTTAATTGGTTGTTAATCATGTTAAATTCCTCAAATCCATGCCTTAGGCTACTTTCGGGTATTCTGGGTAGTTGAAGCATGTTTATTGTATTCGTTGATAATCCTCATCTTGTGTTGTGCCTTATTTGTGATTTGTGAATATTGTTGGAGCATGTTTGGCCTTAGTCTAGGCATATGCTTGTCATTGCCATAGACTTGCTTCCCTTTGGAACCGTTAGGCCTTGTAATCTACCTGACGCCGCTTCGGATGGCTTAGCTCCCTGTACACTGATGTAGCAGACCTTATTCTGATAGTTTGGGCCATAGCTAGGAAACAACAGTACTCTTGGAACAGTATATCAATAAAGCCCCTATTTCCTTTTATTTTTTTGTCTCACATTCTTGGTGTGGAAGCTACTCGTCGATTCTAATTTGATATGGTTTGGAATGGAGTAATTTATTGATGACACTCGGATTAGGGGTACTCCCGGTGATGCTCGATTAGCCATTGATCCTATTTTTAGATGATTCGCCTCTATTCATGGTTCAATTCCCATGATGCGGCTGATGCGGTTGAGTTGGATGATCGTGTAACCTATATTGAGGAGCCAGTTGCCATCGTTGCCACAGATGTGAGGCAATTGCGATCTAAAGTCATTCTTGTTATTAAGGTTCATTGGAGGCACCGTTCAGTCGAGGAGTCTACCTGGGAGACCGAGCAGGAGATGCGTGAGCAGTTGCCTGGCTTATTTGAGCCTTCAGGTACTTCATGACTCTTACTTTCGCGGACGGAAGTCATTTTTAGTAGTTGATGTTGTAATGAGCCTCCAAGTCATTTTCACCTTAATGTCCTCTTTTTGTCATTTAGAGCATTCATATAGCGACCCCAAGTCATTTATGACTTGATGGCACTGACTGTTCGGTCGTCTGGTCGTTCGTTTGGGTTTTATGCCTATTTCCCTATTGTGGAGCTTATGAAACTTCAATAGTTGACTTTAGTCAAAACATCGGGTAAACAACCTCAGAATGAAATTCTAGCGGTTCATCACCTCCCGAATGGTCATTTTAGTTTCAGTGCATGGTCGGCTTGAATCACGGGAATTTCGGTGCGATTTTGTGTCATTAGGCGTTTTAAATTTTAAGCTTTGGCTTAAGTTTGACTTGGTAAACATTCTTGATAAACATGCTCGAATTAAAAAAAATTTAGCGCAGTTAGCTCCGTGACGTCGAGTATGGTCTAGAAGGACCTTTAGTTCGGGTCCTAAGGATTCCGGAGTGAGTTTGAGCACTTAGACAGGATATTGGAAATCTTAAAGGCCTAGAGTTCACTTTCATCAACATTTGGAAAATAATTATCTCATGAGCATTCCATCGACGCCATAATCTCCGGAATGTTTCCATTTGTCTAGTAGAACCTTTCGTTTGGGTCTTGAGATCTTTTTTCTGATTTTTCGGTGTCTAGCTTTAGGCCTAATTGGTCCTACGGGGGTATTTCTGTCATAATTTTTTTTTTACGGAAATCTTAAAATTCCATTGAGTTTGGAATGTTGAATTTAGTTGAGTACAATATCTGGTTTATTTTTGTAAGGTCCAGAACGAATCCCGAGGTTCCATTTGTAACTTTAAAAAAGATCGAAAAAATCTGATAACTAATGCAGGCTTTTAGCGACCAGAAAATGTCTTTTTATAGCGACCAGAAGTCCTTCAATCGGCCAGATCTTCCATTATTTAAAGCCAAAAATCAGCATTCAACCCTCATTTTCTAAACGCAATTTCTCGCTCATTTTAGCTCCGTTTTGGGTGATTCAAAGGCTGGGTTGCTTGATATTGACGTGGCTACGTATTACAGTGCTCGAGGACTGCCGGGGAACCTCCATTTGAGGTAAATTTCGAGTTTTAGTTGTTGTCATATCTCCTTCTTTAGCTTTAATGGTGATTTAAATGCATGGTCTGATTTCGGGGTGTTCTGAGCCCTGAATTGTGTTTCATTATGGGAAACAAGTTTGAGGAGTTAAAATAAACCTTTTCACGGAGTCAATTTTTGGATTCCCGGTGGGGGTCCCACAATTCTGTTTTAGACCCGATTTTGGGTCTATCTTCAAAAAAATTAAATTCTTGTCTCAAAATGACTGTATTGACGTTGTGATTTTATTTTTGATAGCATGCCAGCGTCCGAGGCCATAAGGAAGGGAAAAGCTCCGGCATACTGATTTGGAGCGCGCGCAGTCGGCCTACATGTAGGTTACGATTTCTATGTCCTTAGACTGAGCATGCTTAAGTAATTTTATGTTGATTTGTATGAATTTGGAGTTGAATTGGTTGTTAATCATGTTAAATTCCTCAAATCCATGCCTTAGGCTACTTTCGGGTATTCTGGTTAGTTGAAGCATGTTTATTGTATTCGCTGATAATCCTCATCTTGTGTTGTGCCTTATTTGTGATTTGTGAATATTGTTGGAGCATGTTTGGCCTTAGTCTAGGCATATGCTTGTCATTGCCATAGACTTGCTTCCCTTTGGAACCGTTAGGCCTTGTAATCTACCTGACGCCGCTTCGGATGGCTTAGCTCCCTGTACACTGATGTAGCAGACCTTATTCTGATAGTTTGGGCCATAGCTAGGAAACAACAGTACTCTTGGAACAGTATATCAATAAATCCCCTATTTCCTTCTATTTTTTGGTCTCATATTTTTTGTGTGGAAGCTACTCGTCGATTCTAATTTGATATGGTTTGGAATGGAGTAATTTATTGATGACACTCGGATTAAGGGTACTCCCGGTGATGCTCGATTGGCCGTTGATCCTATTTTTAGATGATTCGCCTCTATTCATGGTTCAATTCCCATGATGCGGCTGATGCAGTTTAGTTGGATGATCGTCTAACCTATATTGAGGAGCCAGTTGCCATCGTAGCCATAGATGTGAGGCAATTGCGATCTAAAGTCATTCTTGTTATTAAGGTTCGGTGGAGGCACCTTCCAGTCGAGGAGGCTACCTGGGAGACCGAGGAGGAGATGCGTGAGCAGTTTCCTGGCTTATTTGAGCCTTCAGGTACTTCGTGACTCTAACTTTCGCAGACGGAAGTCATTTTTTGTAGTTGATGTTGTAATGAGCCTCCAGGTCATTTTCACCTTAATGTCCTCTTTTTGTCATTTAGAACATTCATATAGCGACCCCAAGTTATTTATGACTTGATGGCACGGATTGTTCGGTCGTCTGGTCGTTCGTTTGGGTTTTATCCCTGTTTCCCTGTTGTGGAGCTTATGAAACTTCAATAGTTGACTTTAGTCAAAACATTGGGTAAACAACCTCAGAATGAATTTCTGGCGGTTCCATGACCTCCGGAAAGGTCATTTTAGTTTCAGTGCATGGTCGGCTTGAATCACGGGGATTTCGGTGAGATTTTGTGTCATTAGGAGTTTTAAATTTTAAGCTTTGGCTTAAGTTTGACTTGGTCAACATTCTTGATAAAGTTGCTCGAATTAAAATTTTGTTAGCGCAGTTAGCTCCGTTACGTCGAGTATGGTCTAGAAGGACCTTTAGTTCGGGTCTTAAGGATTCCGGAGTGAGTTTGAGCACTTAGACAGGATGCTGGAAATCTTAAAGGCCTAGAGTTCACTTTCATCAACATTCGGAAAATAATTATCTCATGAGCATTCCGTCAACGCCATAATCTCCGGAATGTTTCCATTTGTTTAGTAGAACCTTTCGTTTGGGTCTTGAGATCTTTTTTCTGATTTTTCGGTGTCTAGTTTTAGGCCTTATTGGTCCTGCGGGGGTATTTCTGTCTTAACAATTGTTTTACGGAAAACCTACAATTCCATTGAGTTTAGAATGTCGAATTTAGTTGAGTACAATATCTGGTTTATTTTTGTAAGGTCCCGAATGAATCTCGAGGGTCCATTCGTGACTTTAAAAAAGATCAAAAAAATGTAATAACTAATGCAGGATTTTAGCGACCAGAAAATGTCTTTCTATAGCGACCAGAAGTCCTTCAATCGGCCAGATCTTCCATTATTTAAAGCCAAAAATCAGCATTCAACCTTCATTTTCTAAACGTGATTTCTCGCTCATTTTAGCTCTGTTTTGGTTGATTCAAAGGTTGGGTTGCCTGAAATTGACGTGGCTACGTAATACGGTGCTCGAGGACTGCCGAGGAACCTCCATTTGAGGTAAATTTTGAGTTTTAGTTGTTGTCATATCTCCTTCTTTAGCTTAAATGGTGATTTAAATGCATGATGTAATTCCGGGCTGTTCTAAGCCCTGAATTGTGTTCCATTTTGGGAAACAAGTTCGGGGAGTTAAAATAAACCTTTTAACGGAGTCAATTTTGGGATTCCCAATGGGGGTCCCACAATTCTGTTTTAGACCCGATTTTGGGTCCGTCTCCAAAAAAATTAATTCTTGTCTCAAAACGACTATATTGATGTTGTGATTTTATTTATGATAGCGTGGCAGCGTCTGAGGCCATAAGGAAAGGAAAAGCTCCGGCAGACTGATTTGGTGCGCGCAGTCGGCCTACAGGTAGGTTACGACTTCTATGTCCTTAGACTGAGCATGCTTAAGTAATTTTATGTTGATTTGTATGAATGTGGAGTTGAATTGGTTTTTAATCATGTTAAATTCCTCAAATCCATGCCTTAGGCTAGTTTTCGATTATTTTGGGTAGTTGAAGCATGTTTATTATATTTGTTGATAATCCTCACCTTGTGGTGTGCCTTATTTGTGATTTGTGAATATTGTTGGAGCATGTTTGGCCTTAGTCTAGGCTTAGGCTAGTGATTGCCATAGACTTGCTACCCTTTGGAGCCGTTAGTCCTTGTAATCTCCCCGACGTCTCTTCGGATGACTTAGCTCCCTTTAGACTGATGTAGCAGACCTTATTCTGATAGTTTGGGCCATAGCTAGGAAACAACAGTACTGTTGGAACAGTATATCAATAAATCCCTTATTTCCTTCTATTTTTTTGTCTCATATTCTTGGTGTGGAAGCTACTCGTCAATTCTAATTTGGTATGGTTCGGGATGGAGTAATTTATTGATGGCACTCGGATTAGGGGTACTCCCGGTGATGCTCGATTGGCCATCGATCCTATTTTTAAATGATTCACCTCTATTCATGGTTCATTTCCCATGATGCGGCTTATGCGGTTGAGTTGGATGATCGTCTAACCTATATTGAGGAGCCAGTTCCCATCATAGCCAGATATGTGAGGCAGTTGCGATCTAAAGTCATTTTTGTTATTAAGGTTCGTTGGAGGCACCGTCCAGTCAAGGAGGCTACCTGGGAGACTAAGCAGGAGATGCGTGAGCAGTTTCCTGGCTTATTTGAGCCTTCAGGTACTTCGTGACTCTTACTTTCGCGGACGAAAGTCCTTTTTAGTAGTTGATGTTGTAATGAGCCTCCAGGTCATTTTTACCGTAATGTCCTATTTTTGTCATTTAGAGCATTCATATAGCGACCCCAAGTCATTTATGACTTGCTGGCATTGACTCTTCGATCGTCTAATCGTTCGTTTGGGTTTTATTCATGTTTCCCTATTGTGGAGCTTATGAAACTTCAATAGTTGAATTTAGTCAAAACATTGGGTAAACAACCTTCGAATGAAATTATGGCGGTTCATCACCTCCGGAATGGTCATTTTAGTTTCAGTGCATGGTCGGCTTGAATCACGGGGATTTCAGTGCGATTTTGTGTCATTATGCATTTTAAATTTTAAGCTTTGGATTAGGTTTGACCTTGGTCAACATTCTTGATAAACATGCTCGAATTAAAATTTTGTTAGCGCAGTTAACTCCGAGACGTCGAGTATGGTCTAGAAGGACCTTTAGTTTGGGTCCTAAGGATTACGGTGTGAGTTTGAGCACTTAGACAGGATGTTGGAAAGCTTAAAGGCCTAGAGTTGACTTTCATCAACATTCGGAGAATAATTATCTCATGAGCATTCCGTCAGCGCCATAATCTCCGGAATGTTTCATTTTGTCTAGTAGGACCTTTCGTTTGGGTCTTGAGATCTTTTTTCTAATTTTTCGGTGTCTAGTTTTAGGCCTAATTGGTCCTGCGGGGGTATTTCTGTCTTAACCATCTTTTTATGGAAATCTGACAATTCCACTGAGTTTGGAATATCAAATTTAGTTGAGTACAATAACTGGTTTATTTTTGTAAGGTCCTGGATGAATCCCGAGGGTCCATTCGTGACTTTAAAAAAGATCAAAAAAATCTGATAACCAATGCAGGCTTTTAGCGACTGAAAAATGTCTTTTTATAGCGACCAGAAGTCCTTCAATCGGCCAGATCTACCATTATTTAAAGCAAAAAATCAGCATTCAACTCTCATTCTCTAAACACAATTTCTCTCTCGTTTTAGTTCCATTTTGGATGATTCAAAGGATGGGTTGCTTGAAATTGACGTGGCAACGTATTACAGTGCTCAAGGACTGTCGGGGAACCTCCATTTGAGGTAATTTTTGAGTTTTAGTTGTTGTCATATCTCCTTCTTTAGCTTTAATGGTGATTTAAATGCATGGGCTGATTCCAGGTTGTTCTGAGCCCTGAATTGTGTTCCATTTTGGGAAACAAGTTCAAGGAGTTAAAATAAACCTTTTCATGGAGTCAATTTCAGGATTCTCAGTGGGGTCCCACAATCCTGTTTTAGACCCGATTTTGGGTCCATCTCCGAAAAATTTAATTCTTGTCTCAAAACGACTGTATTGACATTGTGATTTTATTTTTGATAGCGTGGCAGCGTTCTGAAACCATACGGAATGGAAAAGCTCCGGCATCCTGATTTGGAGCGCGTGCAGTCGGCATACAAGTAGGTTACGACTTCTGTCTCCTTAGACTGAGCATGCTTAAGTAATTTTATGTTGATTTGTATGAATTTGGAGTTGAATTGGTTGTTAATCATGTTAAATTCTTCAAATCCATGCCTTAGGCTAGTTTTCGGTTATTCTGGGCAGTTGAAGCATGTTTATTGTATTTGTTGATAATCCTCACCTTGTGGTGTGCCTTATTTGTGATTTGTGAATATTGTTGGAGCATGTTTGGCCTTAGTCTAGGCTTAGGCTAGTGATTGCCATAGACTTGCTTCCCTTTGGAGTCGTTAGTCCTTGTAATATCCCCGACGTCACTTCGGATGGGTTAGCTCCCTATAGACTGATGTAGCGGACCTTAGTGTGATAGTTTGGGCCATAGCTATGAAACAACACCACTTTTGGAACAGTATATCAATAAATCCCCTGTTTCCTTCTATTTTTGTGTCTCAGATTCTTGGTGTGGAAGCTACTTGTCGATTCTGGTTTGATATGGTTCGGGCTGGAGTAATTTATTGATGGCACTCGGATTGGGGGTACTCTCCATGATGCTCGGTAGGCTGCCGATCCTATTTCTAGATGATTCGCCTCTATTCATGGTTTAATTCCCCCAATTCACTCCACCGAGCGTGGTTCAAGTCCTCGCCTTGGTATTATAGCCTTGGTTCAGGTCTTGGCTTTCTTCAGTTGTGGTTCAAGTCCACTGCCATTTGCAGTCGCGGTTCAAGTCCACTGTCCCTTACAACTTGGTTCAAGTCCATAGCTACTGTCACCTCGGTTTAAGTCCTTTGTCATATTTATATGTGGTTCAAGTCTACGATTATGCTTAGCCTTGGTTCAAGTCCTTATTTAATCCAAATCTCGATTCAATTCCTTCATCCTCCTTATTCAATTCGGTTCAAGTCCTTGTTTAATCCAAATCTCGATTCAATTCCTTCATCCTCCTTGTTCAATTCGGTTCAAGTCCTTAACCCCTATCAGTTCTGGATGAGCTTTAGACATATGGATTGGTTCGGTTCGAGTCCGCGGAAAGTTGTGGAAACCATGGTTACTTCGTCAGATCCTCTTATTCCATTCTAAACACTTCCTTGTACCTATCGGGCTTATGGTAGTCCACTCGGTTTTTACTTTTTGCTTGCTCACGAGTTTACCCGTCGGGTTTATGGGAGCCCGATCGTATTTAGTGAGTTATTCTCTTTTTCTTTGTGTGTTTGTACACTCGTGTGCATACTTATTAGATTTTTCGTTCCTATTTTTGGTAGTGTTTTAGCTTCTCGAATTTCATATTACTTTTGCTTTTCTTGCTCAATTGGCCTATGAGTCCTACTGGGCAACTTTTCTTTGGTACTCATACTACACTCTGCATCTGTTTTCGTAATTCGGGTTCGAGCACCAGCTACCAACGTTGACATCGAGCCTCCATCAGTCTGATTTGGAGACGGGGGTGAGCACTTGCCGGTTTGTGCTATACCAGCCTCCATCTATATAAATTGCCTTGTCTTTTACTTTTTGAGACAGTCTTGTTTTTGTGGTTCCCTTTTGGGACTTGTACTCATTTTGTTAGTAGCTCTGTACATGTGACTTTCAGGTTCTTGGATGAATCTCTTATTTGTATATATGTTTTGGCTTGATTCCGCTTCTTCATCTATGATTCATATTATTTATGTTATTGTTTTAGTCTGAGTTTATTTTTCTGCCCTCAATCCAATTACTTGTAGTTCCGAGATACGGGTTGTGTTGCCTACTAGTGGGTTATAGTAGGTGCCATCATTACTCGAGGAATCGGATCGTGAAATAAAAGGAGTCTATAGTAGCTAATATAGAGAAAGGGAATATGGCCACAACGTATAGAAGCACACGCCAGTTGAAACAAAGAAAATAATTGGCCCAATGACCCTAGGCGCACTTCTGGCGCAGGGCTCTAAGCCCTGAACTGTTGAAGGCCTTGGCGCCTTCCTAGCGCGCCGCCCCAGGCATTTCCCCCGCATCCCCGACGAACTGAATTTAAATTAGGACCCCAAATTAGTTTGGATTTGGGAAATTTTCCCTAAACTCTACTTATCTTTCAAACGTAAAATCAATACATGAGAAACTTTCATACAAGTCCTTTTGAAATAATAACTTTATTAAATAAATAGGGTTCATGTGATACTAAGCATGAACAATATTATAAGATTCTCAAAAACAAAGGAAATCAAAAATTAAACTTTTAAAGAAACGAATTTAATATCAAGAACTATCAATGGATCCTTTAGATGTGACGATTTCTAACTGAAGTGAGATGTAGGGCCTGAGGAACTATTAGTACAACACTATGGGTAACCTTACATACCTGGAAAGAACAAAGGTTCTTGGTGAAATCAATGGAAACTTGAAGAACTCTTAAATCCTAGATTTTTCTCCTCTTGGAACCTTGCTCTAATACTTCTAAGTGTTAAAGAACGTGAAAAATGTTTTAACAATGTTTAGAAACTTAATTAGGTTGGAAAAAAAATGGCTTAGGCCTAGAAGGGATGGGAAAATACCATACCCCTTTAAAAATGGTTGAGGTCCCTTACAACAAGAGGCCTCACTAAAACATACATATATTTATAATCCGAATATGAAATGAAGCAAACTTGGTGGCGTTTGAAAGAGGACTCAAATACCGTTAATTTGATAGGTAATGGGCCATCTTATTATTTATTTTCTCAGAGATATGATTATTTGAAGTTAACCTTATACATAAAACTGATGGGTGACTTGTACGAACCCCTTTTTAGCCCTTTATCGAAGTCTGAGGTGTTACATCTATGAATAGAAATTCTTAAAGTAGAAATGAGAATAGGTACTTCTAATCCATTGTTCAATAAACAGGATTGCAATTGGACTTCGAAATTAAAGAGAAATATTGATGTTCTATTAGTTACAAACAAAAATAAATAACAATGAATGTGCAAGTACTAATTGAAGAAATCTAGTGAACTTTCTTAATGTGTTTATTATGGGTGAGATCTTCATAATGTGAAAATCTTATACCCAACTTCCTTTTTTTTTATGTAAGCTAACAATAACTTTTTCTTTGTTGCCTTGAACATTCACCATTTTCTTCATCAATGAGAATATTTATGTATGTCTGGAACAATCTCTTTTTCATCGATATTTCCATGTATTATTTTGTCTACTTTATTTTGTGGATGGAA
Organism: Solanum piurae; assembly: GCA_029582685.1. Lineage (NCBI taxonomy): Eukaryota > Viridiplantae > Streptophyta > Magnoliopsida > Solanales > Solanaceae > Solanum > Solanum piurae. Next base: position 23,216 of record JAJOOO010007391.1, read on the forward strand.
CAAATCATCTGTGGATGGAACTCATATTGTCAAATTTATCAGGGTTTCAACCGAGAAAGAGGCTTACATTTGTAAATACAATGGACAACTTATAAAAAAAATAAGGCTCATGATTCTAAACATATGTCCTTCGTTATATAGGATGAGCTGCGACTATTTTTATTTAGCAACAAAAGTTATGTCACAAATATCTATTTTATTTTTTATTTCTGTATTTTTTGTATAACAGTTATTATCTAATAGTTTCCTTAATATGAGTTACCTTGTCGTAGTATATGTCATCCTAGTTCATACGGTTGTTCCATGCATCATCGACAAATTTTTCAGTCTCGCTCTTGTCATGATTGTGGTATCCATTCATTTTGTGTTTCTTTGCTGCTGATTCCCTTTTTCTTTTCTTGGATCTCTTTTCTCCAACCCCAACCTTAAAATTTAATAAGAAAATCTTTCATGACGCCTTACTATGAGGGTAACATTTACCATTGTGTAAGCAGGGGTTATAGTGAAGTTTAAGCTATAAAAATAATTTCTTTCATAAATAATTCAAGGCAAGAGTACATACGTAAGATGAGATGTGGTTTAACCATTTTCCATATCCCTAATATTTTGGAAGTGTTTTTTTTTTGTAGAAATGATATTTAGAAAGGTGAATTTTGAATGTAGTAAATTAATTTGTTTTTGCTTAATCAATTTGAGAAGGATACGTTTATCAATATTAGAGAAATATTTAGTGCTCGGCTAAACCTTAAAAAAGAGAGAATCTACTTATATAGCTTAATTCCAAAAATCCGTAAGTACTATACTATGCAAAAGTCCTTTTTTGTTTCTTAATATCTTCACCAAATAAATCAACTCTCTAAATAAGTAAATTCGGTTTCCCAGAAAGATAACCAAATCGGCGCTATCATTATCAAAGAAAATACATGTAATATAACAACTTACCATTGACTCTATTACTGTATTGATTTCTTGTTGAACTTCTACCTTCAAGTTTTCATAACCCTGGAAATAATGTCTTCGTACATCCCCAGTAGATCGACACATAGTGTGTTTCCTCTCATGGAAGTAAAACTGCAATCCAAGAATAACTTTTTTGATTTCCCTCTAGAAATTACATTACAAAGTAATATACATGTTGAACTTGTTGAGTATACTGGAAGGGTTGAGTGTTTAATGGGCGAGTAATAGATAGTAATGGTTGTTCGCGTGTTATGGCAAGAAGTAGAGGTAGCGTGTGTGATGAATTATGCTGAGGTGGATTTCACCTTGGGGAAAGAGATTTGGGTTGAGTGTTAAGGGAGTGTGATGTAATGTATTAGGTGACTATGGTTAGGTAATGTGACATGTAAGTAGGGGTGTGATGTGATCGGTTAGTTGAAATGTTGGTGGTGGTGTTTGGGGGAATTTATCTATGTGTTGGTATGGTTAGGCTAAGATCAAGAACATGTTAGGTAGGTTGGTGGAGAAGGATGTTATAGTCAGAATACTAGTGTGCATTGGAGGTATGTCAAGAAAGGTGTAAAGGTGGAGAAGCGAGTGTTTATTTTATGATCTTATTAGTTGATTTTCTTATATTATGTGGTGGGCGTCGGGTTGACTGATGATGTCTACTAGTACGTGTGTTTTGTACTGATACTACTCTTGATATGTCGTTGACATAGTCTGGATGCAGGATTGGTGACGTTTCATTAGGTGAAGACGAAGACAATCTCCAAGTAATATACATGTTGAACTTGTTGAGTATAGTGGAAGGGTTGAGTGTTTAAGGGGCGAGTAATAGATAGTAATGGTTGTTCGTGTGTTGTAATGGCTAGAAGTAGAGGTAGCATGTGTGATGAATTATGCTAAGGTGGATTTCACCATGGGGGAAAGAGATTTGGGTTGAGTGTTAAGGAAGTGTGATGTAATGCATTATGTGACTATGGTTGGGTAATGGAACGAGGAACTACGGGTGTGACTTGATCGGTTAGTTGAAATGTTGGTGGTGGTGTTTGGTTGAATTTCTCTATATGTTAGTATGGTTAGGCTAAGATCAAGTACATGTTAGGTAGGTTGGTGGAGAAGGATGTTATAGTCAGAATACTAGTGTGCATTGGAGGTATGTCAAGAAAGGGGTAAAGGTGGAGAAGCGAGTGTTTATTTCATGATCTTATTAGTTGATTTTCTTATACTATGTGGTGGGCGTCGGGTTGACCGATGATGACTACCAGTACGTGTGTTTTGTACTGATACTACTCTTTCTATGTCTTTGATATAGTCTGGATGCAGGATTGGTGACGTTTCATTAGGTGAAGACGAAGACAATCTCCAACAGCTTCTATCCTTCCTTCCGCATGGTGGAGATGTGTCCTTTATTTAATTGTCCAGTTGAACTCTTAGTAGCTCTTGTACCTGTTTAGACTAGATCCATGAGAGTTGTTTAAATTATTTTACAAGTTTAACTAATAGTGTGTCCAAGGATATTATTTATAAAACCATAGTATTATTTTATTTATTTTTGTTTCTTCAAATTTCTGCACGTTTTTACTATTGGGATATGAAGGTTCTCCTACTTAGGTGTTAGAGTGGGTGCCCGCACGATCCGGTGGGTTGGGTCATGACAATAACCAAATCGGCTATCATTATCTAAGAAAATTCATGTAATATAACAAATTACCATTGACTCTATTACTGCATTGGTTTCTTGTTGAACTTCACCTTCAAGTTTTCATAACCTTGGAAAATATGTCTTCTTACATCCCTAGTAGATCGACACATAGTGTGTTTCCTCTCATGGAAGTAAAACTGCAATCCAAGAAGAATTTTCTTAATTTTCATATAGAAAGTACATTACAAAGTAATAAAAAAACATAATATAACCAAGAAAATAATAATTAAAATCACAGGAAACATGTTAATAATTTTGAATTCATGCAAAACAAATGCTACCTTAATTGTTTTTGTTTAAAGGCGGAAGGAAAGTGTAACACCCCTCAAAATGAAGTAGGATAAAGTAGAGCCTCACATGGGTTTTATGCATTAATAACCTGTTAAAATAATGAAGAATAGCCTTGTAAGTCAGTTTTAAAGAGTTTGGAAGTCAAACGTCAAGGGACGACCAAGACGTTCGGAAACTAGTCTTTTACGTGTTGGTTTGTTCTAGTATGTTGTTCATGTTTTTATGTGTTGTTTGGAG
>JAJOOO010007392.1:0-30528 GCA_029582685.1 Solanum piurae
CTACTTATTTCAAAAATTTCAAAAATCCCTTATTTTCCTTATGTATCCCGTGCACAACGTTATGTATCCCGTGCACAACGCTATGTATCAAACCTTATGTATCCCGTGCACAACGCAACAACTATTAACTGGAATGTATCAAACCTTATGTATCCCGTGCACAACGATATGTATCAAACCTTATGTATCCCGTGCACAACGCAACAACTATTAACTGGAATGTATCAAACGCTATGTATCCCGTGCACAACACTATGTATCCTGCAAACATCATTTTTAAGGGATTTTTGGTAAATAAAAAACTAGAAGGGATAGGATGTTATTTAGTACTTATAATATGTGATTCCTATAATTTATACAAAAAAAAATTGTGTATCCGGCCCATAAAAAAAGAAGCAAGTTTGCACAATGAGTGCAAGATAATATATTCCGAATTACTAATTAATGTATGCTTTTGTTTAAAAGCTTAGACTTCTAAGTTAATGAGATGAGTACTCTTTTATTCAACAGAATTCATCAAATTTAAATTTTGAATTAGTCTTTGTGCAACCTATAGATATACGTTGTGTGGATTATAAATTTTAAATGATCTTTTGCATATAGGAATTATGAGTTTTTTTTCTTTCTTTTTGGTACATTGGAAAATTTTGATAGAAATATTGAAATCGCTTGTAAGCTACATTACTGAAATCTTGATGCTTCCTAGTTTTGTTGTAAGGCTTGGGATAGGTCTTATCTTATTTGAATATCTCATTACCTATTCTTTAAATTACATGAAATTTAATTTTGATTAAATGTGCTCCCCAAAAGCCTATTATAATTAAGTAGTAGTAAAACATATATAATGTGCCAAAAGATAACATAAAAGCAAAATTTAAGAGCATTCACACAATATTTATATCAATATAATGTCTACTACTAACTCTGAGAGAAAAAGAAACATTGTGCATTTTTTTTTGCTTACCTAATGCATGTTACTCTCTAATCAGAATTAAACAAGGTTTGTGTTCTTCTAAGGATATATTGTCCCAGATATGTTATGTCTTTTTTGGTTACATATATTCTTGAATTAGTGAATTTGGTATTCTGTTCATCATATATTAAAAGTTTGTGATGGACTTTAAGTATTTTTTGGTTTTTAATTAGAGTTTTCAGATTTAAATCTAAAAAAAGACCGTGTTTAAAAATTATAGAAAACAGTTTATTCCAGAAGTGAAATTTTTCGGAATAAACTCGGATTAGTCGAGCCCAACAGTCGGGCAATAGATCAGAAGCTTAAAAAGATTATAATTTTAATAAAATACTTATTTTAGAAAATTGAGATGTTTGGTTAAGTTTTTAGAGAGGGGAAAATGTGCTTTTGAATAATAGCATGAATTCTTCTTCACAATTTGAAAAAATAAAAAAAATCCAAAAAGTAATTATGAAATTAGGTCAAGCACAAACTAAGGTTCTAAGATTGATAAAAAAAAATATCTTTTAAATTAATTAGTCAACACAAAATTATTACGCTCCAAAAATATTTTCTACATAATACTTATCGAAATAAATATATTTTGAAAATTTGGCCAAACTAACCATGAATCTTCTTGAGTGAGGACATAAATCAAGTTGTTAATAAAACTTTGGCGTTGTTGCAATGACGCATTTGCTTTGAGAACATAAAAAATGAACAAACATTGAACATATATTGAGCAAAGTAAGATATATTCGAAACTAGGACACTAGAAATGGTGAAAGCTTAGTACGTTGGACAACCAATTCAACTGAACTCAAATGTCACTATTTGATTTGTCTTAATATATGTGATAATATTTGATGGATCTTAAATATTATTTTTAAAAAATAATTATTCGTTGGAAGGGCATTAAGTGCATGCTACAATGACTTAAATTTCTACTTCTAAAATTTTCAACTAGGCATATTCCTTCAAAAGAATTTTCATCATACTTTTGAAAAATTAAATATGATATTATTGAAGTTTTGTAAATTGTCATGTATATATCTGTATTTTATATATAGAAAAATAAAAATATTAGGATGGATTGAATCCGTAATTCAAAAGCTACATCTACTAGTATTGGCTTGGTCCAATAATGCACGTAGATTTTTTATTAGATACTATATGAAAAGAACCCTTTCAACTAAAAGTTGCCATTTTTATCATATGATAATTTTGGGACCATATGAGAGTAAATGAAAATGATATGTATGACTTGCATTTTTATTTAGCCTACTTAGATCTTCACCTCAAACCTTTCAACTAAAAGTTGCCATTTTATTTAGTATAGACTTGCATAAGCATTAAAACATAAGAATATAAGATGTAAGTCATGGATTTTTAATTTTTTAATTATAATTAAACAAAATATTATTATGACACGAAAATTATAGAAACTTCATTAAAAAAAATTTAAAATACATAAAAAATAAAATATGTAGTATATTCTTACAAATATCAGCAATGCAATAGTGCTAAAAACTGTCATGAGATACAAATCAATTATACATTTAACTTTCAAACAATTGAATTATATATATATTTTTATTAAATACATAAATTACCTTCCTAAAAGTAAATAATCAATACTAACGTATAAAACATTACATTTTAAACTTATTTTGATTTGACATAGTTAAATTTTTATAATTTTAAATTAAAGATATATAGAAGAATGTATCAAAATGTCCTGAATCTTGTGGTCTTATTTCTTAAACAAATCAGATGAAAAGTACAAAACTAAAAAATAATCAAAAAACGAGAAAAGCTATTAATTTTTAAATATATTTATAAGAAAAAGTAATACACACAAATTGAAATAACGTGCCAGGAAAATAGAAGTAATTAAGACATGAAAACCAGTAGTAAGTATAATTAAAAATCATTTTAAGGGTGTTTCAGTCATTGCAAGTATCTGTTGCATGTTGTGCCAACGCACAGTTTTATTAGCCCACGATAGGAGTTCCATCTCCAATTATTTTCTCTTTTCAGCTTCAATTTGTTCTTCTCGGCTTCTCTTCCAATTTGCAGGTCAGCTTCTTCTTCAATTTTTCGCCAAAACTGCTTCATAGCTGTGTGATGAATGATGATCTTTCTTCTTCGATTTAGAAGTTATTTTTTTTCAACAAATTGAGATTGAGTTCATGTGTTTTAGGGTTAATGAATTTAACTTAATTTTTCCTTTCAAAATCAAATGAAGTCAAAAGCTAACTCTTGTTCAATGCAAAACTATGAAAATCCAATTTCTATAGAGATGCTAACTTTATGTATCTTCATACGCGTATATTGAGAAATTAATGATCCAACCATTTGAGTTCTATAAGATTTAACAACTAAACTTAGATTGCAGTTTAGGGGAATGCACTCAAAGAAGAAGATCTTCAAGGCGAATTCGAGCAAACAGTGAACCTTTTAATAAGAATTCTTAGAATTGTAGTTGCTAGTTTCCACAAACTTAATATCAGCCAAATCAGAACTAAAATCCTTTCGTGAGGCCAATTTTATTTAACAGAGGGGAGGGGACAAGTCATAAGAGCTCCAGTGAGAGAGACTCAATTGTGCTGGACGGCTGGAGAAAGAGTATGTAGAGTAGGTGGAGAAGGGAGTAGACAGTAATTTCTCCAACCTTAACTATATAAGCCCCAAATTGGGCTTTGTTTGTGTAGTTGCTGTTGGGTTAACTATCTCTTTCCTGTTTGTGTCTCTTGGTATTGGTATATACTGTTTCAATAACTCTTCCATTTTGTTTCTATTATTCCTTGTTAAGTGCTCAATGATATCGTGTTGCTTGCCTGCGAAATGGATATATGTTTGTTGTTGATGTTTGCCTGGCCTTTTACTGATATAGTTCTTCTGTGTGACAAGTACTTTCCATAGTGTGTTTGGGTAGTAGCTATTGTCCTATGGATTATACATTTATACTTGTATATCCATCTGTGCATTTATGGTTCTGAGTAATTGTACTTGCTGTTCTGTGTTGTTGATGAGTTTCTGCTGCTATACGTTTCACCAGTATGATTTCCTTGTACGACCGAAGCACCATAAGTTCCTGCGGTGTCTATTTTCCTTTCCTTTCTAAAGTGTATATTTTACTTTCTTTCCATGCAACGAAATGAGCATCCAAGGATGCAGATTACCATACATTGATAGTGAATATACCTTGGTTATAATTCCTGCAAAAAAAGAAAACAGTGTTAGTTAAAAACCAGATCCTCCTTCCCTTGTTCACTGGAACTTGAGAATGATCTCTAGTGGGCCTGCTCCTTCTTTCAGATTATAGAAAATTAATAGAACAGTGAAAGCAAAATGTGGGAAATTTTCTGAGTGAGTTGCATTGAAATGGAATCAGCTATTTAATCTAATACAAAAGGGTAGAACTGTAAAATAATCTAAAGAGCTAACAAACTTGTAACAAACTTTGTACACCTATACAAATTCTAGAAGAAGTATCTAAGAAAAGAATATTATGCTATGTACAAAAATGAATAGAAACTGATGAAATGAAATGGGCTATGAGTGTGTGGGATTTCTTGGTCGAGAATATTGATCTGAATGTTGGGTCTTGAACATTGGGTCGAATTTTATTTGAGGAACAGCTCCTGCGACCTGGTCCTCTTTATGCTGAATTTAGAGACTGTGACCTGGACCTGGTTCTCATTATCATTCTCAACACCCCCCTCAAGTTGGAGGGGAGAGAGTCGACACCCAACTTGCCCAGAAGTTTGTGGTGTGATGGTCCAGATAAAGGTTTTGTGAAAAGATCTGCAAGCTGAGATGGAGCTGGAACATAGGAAAGTGAAATCAAGCCAGCAAGAAATTGCTGTCTAACAAAATGACAATCAAGTTCCACATGTTTTGTTCATTCATGAAAAACCGGGTTCTTGGCTATGTGTATGGCGGCCTGGCTATCGGAATGAACAGGAATGGGGAGAGTTGGAGGAACTCCCAAATCATGAAGAAGACGATTGAGCCAGGTTAGCTTACGCGTCGCATTGAACGATACTCAGCTTCCGCAGATGATAAAGAATAGAGGTTTGTTTCTTTGATTTCCAAGAGATGGGTGAACCACCAAAAATGTTATAAAAACCACTGACAGATCGTCGCGAATCAACACAAGATCCCCAATCCGCGTCACAAAAGGCAAGAAGAGAGACAAAAGGGTCTGCAGTAAATAATAAACCTTGACTAGGATTCAGGCGAAGGTAACGAACCACACGTAGAGCAGCATCGAAGTGGGGAAGACGAGGCTCTTGCATGAACTGTGATAAATGTTGGACTGCATATGAGAGGTCAGACCGAGTATGAGTAAGGTAGTTGAGCTTACCAATTAGACGACGATAGGTAGTAGGATCAACAATGAGTACCAGAATGAGAGGAAAGCTTAACAGAAGGATCCAAAGGAGAAGAGACAAGAGGTAAGTGATCACAATCGAACTCAGATAGTAGTTCGAGAGTGAATTTCTGTTGGGTGATAATCAAGCCTTGAGCTTCCCTGAATATTTCAAGACCTAAGAAGTAGTGCAAAAAGCCCAAATCTTTGACCTTAAATTCATCATCAAGGAACAACTTCAACTGAGTGATGGTGGCATCATCATCACCTGTGATAATGATATCATCGACATAAATAGTAATGACAGTGAGAAAACCATCTGAATGTTTGTAAAATAGAGAGTAATCATTGAGGGAAGGAATAAATCCTTTGAACTGTAAAGCAACTGATAATCTTGCAAACCATTGTCGAGAAGCTTGACACAAACCATAAAGGGATTTTTTAAGTCGACATACATGGGATGGACCAGGTGCATCCATGCTTGCAGGAAATTTCATGTATACCTCTTCATTGAAGTCTCCATGGAGAAATGCATTGTTCACGTCTAGTTGATAAAGGGGCCAGCCCTTCTTAGCAGCAATGGCTAAAAGACAACGAATTGTTGTCATCTTTACAACAGGTGAATAAGTCTCAGTAAAATCGATCCCAACTCTTTGAATATCACCACGTACCACGAGTCGAGCCTTAAGACTTTCAATGCTTCCATCAGACCTATGTTTCACCTTATAAACCCATTTACATGGTAAAGCCCTTTTACCTTTAGGTAACTCAACAATATCTCAAGTTTTGTTCGCAATTAAAGCCTTGATCTCATCATCCATAGCCGCCTGCCAACCTGAGTGCAAAGCAGCCTGTGCATAGCTATTAGGTTCGACAATGGGAGAAAAGGAAGTGACCACCTGTTGGTTAGCAGAAGATAAAGCGGCGAAAGGAAAAATTGGTGGACGGATGGGAGGAGAGAAACAAGAAGAAGTGAGATCAGTGAGGAAAACATTGTTGCAGTAATAATCATACAAGTAAGCAGGGTGCTTATGAGTTCTGGAAGATCTTCGAGGTGAATGAACGGGAATAGAAGGAGGAACGGGTTGAATGGAACTGGTTGGTGTACCAGGTCCATGGATGGAGGAAACATGAAAATCCACAACTTCAAGTTGGGTTGTAGGGATGGTGATCACAGGATCCTTGGGTGGAGTAGTATCATCACAAGGAGATTCATATACCGGAAGAGAGGGAGAAGAGGAAAATATAGGAGGGCAAGATGAAGTGGATTTGAAAGGAAAATAGATTCATGAAAATTAACGTCCCTTGACACAAAGATCTTTCTAGAATCCAAAGATAAAAGTTTGTTTCCCTTTTGTCCAGGGGATACCCCAAGAAACACAAGGGACAACTCTAGGTGAAAACTTGGATCGATTTTGAGTTAAAGTAGATGCATAACAAAGGCACCCAAAGGCCTTAAGGAACTGGTACTTAGGAGGAGAACCAAACAAGACCTCATGAGGAGTTTTACCATTGAGGACCCTAGAGGGGAATCTATTAATCAAGAAAGTGGCGGTGAGAAGACATTCCCCCAGTAAGAAATAGGAACATTAGATTGAAACAATAATGCTCTAGAGGTTTCTAAAAGATGTCTATGCTTTCTTTCCACTATTCCATTTTGTTGTGGAGTGGAAATGCAAGATGTTTGATGTAAAATGCCCTGAGAAAGAAGAAATTCAAAGGCAATAGTTCCCTTTCCCAATTCTAGAGCATTGTCAGACCTGATGGATTTCACCTTGTTGTTAAATTGTCTTTGGACCATGAAAACAAACTGTTTCAACATTGGGAAAGCATTAGCTTTGGTACTTAAAAGGTAGGTCCAAGTACATCTACTAAAATCATCTACTATGGTGAGAAAATATCTGAAACCATTGTAGGTTGAATTCTTATAGGTCCCCATGTGTCAATGTGAATTAATTCGAATATTGTCTTGGTTTTGATGGTACTTATAGGAAACTGTAATTTAGTTTGGCTGGCAAGAGGACAAACATCACAAGCATAATCAGAATCAGATTTAGAAAAACTAAACAATTTGCTCATTGATGAAACAGGGAGATGCCCCAACCTTACATGCCATAAATGGAAAACAGGACTATCTTTACTAGATAAGGAATTACAAGAGGGAAAACTATGACTAGAAAAGGAAACTTCAGCTTTGTTGGAATGACTTTGAGACTTGATGCTTGAAGGGAACAATTGATAGAGACCATTCTTAGCTTCACCAAGAACCAGAGGCCTCTTCATTGAAGGGGTCTGCAAAACACATTTAGTGGATGAGAAACGGATGAAACAACTTAATTGAATGCACATCTTATGCACAGATAAAAGATTTAAATTGAATGAAGGAATATAGAGAACATCATGAATAAAAAAATCAGGAAAAAGACCAACAATTCCTGAATGGGTGACTCTAACATTAGAGGAATTAGGTAAAGTAACATTGATGGGTTGAGGGACAGATTCAAGGGCATGAAACATGTTTGAATCAGAACACATGTGTTGAGACGCACCCGAATCTAAAATCCAGGGTTTAGAGTTGAATGAGAGTAAGCATGTGATGGAAGAGTTACCAGCATAAGCAGCCATTGCACTTTGGTCAACAGGGTTAGCATTTGGTTGAGTGACCTTAGCCTGATTCAATAGATGAACCAACTGAGAAAGCTGTTCCTGAGTCAACTGATTTCCAGCAATGCCTGCAAAATTAGGAAGAGAACTGGGAAAGCAAGGTAAATCAGATGGTAGCACAACATTGCTCCTGATTGTATTTGGATCCCTCTTGTTTTTTGTGAACTTAAAATCATTGGGAAAACCAATGATTCTATAGCACTTGTCAACAGAATGTCCCACTTTCTTGCAATGGGAACAAATCAATGATGAATTACCCTTCTTAGTCTTGTATTCAGGTGTCTGAGACCTGTTTCCTTGTCCAGGATATTGAGGTGGTCCATTCCCATTAGCCACCAAATAAGACGAATGGTTTCCTGCAGAATAAGAAGAAACATATATCTCTCTTTGTTTCTCGTCTTGAATGAGAAAATAGTAAGCAAGACTGACAGAGGGCAAGGGAGAAATCATTAAGATGTTGCTTCTTACAGCAGCATAGGCCTCACTCAATCCCATAAGAAATTGAATGTGCCTTTCATCTTGCTGTGCCTTCGCCATCTTCCCTTTTCCACCACAATCACAAGTGCATGAACAAATGGCCTTAGTGTTCAAGGTATCAAGTTCATCCCATAACCCCTTGATTTTGGTATTGGTATAGTAAGCTGCAGTGTTGAGTGATCCTTGGAAGAAGTCACTCATCTCTTTTTGCAGGTGAAAGAGAGCTGGGCTCCATTCGATTGCCCAAACCTGATCTCGAGATCATTCCAGAGTTCTTCAGCTGTTTTGAAGTAGAGGACACTATTAGCAATATCCCTAGAGAGTGAATTCAACAACTAGCTGGTGACCATGTCGTTGCACCTGTTCCATGACTGCAGATCTGGACTGGTGGCAGCAGGGGACTTGCAACTTCCATTAGTGCATCCCAACTTGTTTTTAGCTGAGAGAGCGATGAACATGGATCTTCTCCATCCTCCATAACCCTGTCCTTCGAAAGTGGAGTTTACCAAGGACATCCCTGGTGAATCAGAAGGATGAAGGAAATAGAGACTGCTTTGATCCAGAATTTTGGATGCAGCAGAGGGAGAACTCGACTCAGTGGTGGAAGAGTTAGTCATTGAAGATATGGAGAGTGAAAAGATCTTCAATGGTGCTCTGGTACCATATAGAAAATTAATAGAACAGTGAAAGCAAAATGTGGGAAATTTTCTGAGTGAGTTTCATTGAAATGGAATCGGCTATTTAATCTAATACAAAAGGGTTGAACTGTAAAATAATCTAAAGAGCTAACAAACTTTGTACACCTATACAAATTCTAGAAGAAGCATCTAAGAAAAGAATATTATGCTATGTACAAAAATGAATAGAAACTGATGAAATGAAATGGGCTATGAGTGTGTGGGCTTTCTTGGTCGAGAATATTGATCTGAATGTTGGGTCTTGAACATTGAGTCGAATTTGACTTGAGGAATAGCTCCTGCGACCTGGTCCTCTTTATGCTTCAGATGAGATTTGAATTTAGGGACTGCGACCGGAACCTGGTTCTCATTATCATTCTCAACACAGATGCTTCTTCTTCATGTTCCCCAGATTTTTCCAGATGAGAGAAAAAGAGCAAGATGAGTAAAGAAATAAAGCCAAACATAGAATTAAAAAATATTAGCAGCTTACTGTATATAGAAGGCAAGAGAGGTATTCAATTATATTGCACAATTTAAAGACACATACATAACAACATAAGAAGTAGCATAAAGCCATAAACAGTGTCAAATACATAAGCTCTCATGGCTATAGGAACAAAGAAGAAGCTTTCCATAAAGACCAATCCACCTTCTAATATGAATTATAACCAAGCAGACTATTCAGGTTCTGGAGGATGTGTTGAGGGCATGTGTTATTGATTTTGGTGGTCGTTGCCTCGTTGGGACCAATTTTTGCCTTTGACGGAGTTTGCATACAACAACAATTATCATTCCGACATTGAGATGGCCCCGTTTGAGGCTTTATGTCAAGGAGATTTATATAATTCTCCCAAAAAAATGTTTTGCCCCTATTTGCACAGTATAGTTTTCCCACAAAGAGGATTCAGTTGAACCCCCTTGGCTCTATAGAGCTCTGCCCCTGTAAGTGCGTTAGTGCAAATTCTCTTATCAGGTTCCAGCTAGACCGGTATTACATTTTTACCTTTGCTAGATCAAAATGAGGGTACAATGGAATAACTGAATTGGGAACTCATTTGGTGCTTCAGTCTGTTTTGACTTATTTGAGATAATTAGCTGTAGACTTCCTTGAACATAGCCAACTTTTTGAGCATGTTACATCTTTGTTGCTATGAATGTGGGAAAATGTATTTATTAAGCTTATGAAATGTCAAAGCTGTTTCTCTTTTCTGGCTTGAGCCAGTGTTGATTTGGTTTTTGAGAAGGAAACTAATTTTTCTGTGGGAGATGATTTTGGATAGTGTAGACCATAAGTTGAAACTGGACATACACTATCGCAATCGTATATGAATCATAATAATTTTGGATGTTTTGTTCTTATGCTAGTTATATATACTCTGGTCATGGTTCCTGAAGTAGATCCAGATCATGCTCTGATGATTGAAGAAAATTATCCGAATCCAATGCTAATTGATCCAAAAAGAGACCGCTTTCCGTGCTGCATTGTATGGTCACCACTTCCTGTCTTGTCTTGGTTTATCCCCTTTATTGGGCATATAGGTATTTGCAGGGAGGATGGCGTGATCTTGGACTTTGCAGGGCCAAACTTTGTTTCTGTTGACAATTTTACATTTGGGGCACCAACTCGCTATTTCCAAGTAAGCAGAGAGCAGGTATGTCTGCTGGTTCTAACTGGGTTTGTTTCTGTTAAGGACTTCCTTACTCTAATCAAGTTGTCACTGGCTTGTTGTGCCCTTGCTCTTGGTTCTTCCTGCAGATTTTCCATCCAAGCAGATCTAGTAACTTTTATTATGTGATTGAGTAGGATTCATTGATTTTGCTATTTGGTTGGTTGGTCGATCCTAAATCCTAATGCATCTTTACTTTGTTTTCATCGCTTTTATGGCCGACAGTGCTGCTGCCTTTCTCCTTATTCAGCTGAACCTACGGGTGAATATGTCGAGAACCATGATGAATCTGGAGGCAATGTTGACACGTGGGAATCTGCCATAAGAAAGAGCATTCAAGAATTCCAACACCAATCTTACAGCATTTTCACTTGCAACTGCCACTCTTTTGTAGCTAATGGTTTGAACAGGCTAGGGTTTCAGGCTGGTGGATGGAATGTAGTCAACCTGGCCATTTTCATTTTTCTCAAGGGACGTTGGGTAAATAAAACAGCTATGGTTAAAACCTATTTACCGCCTCTCGTTGTGCTTGGATTTGGACTAATCTTTGGAGGAGGGACTTTCCTTACTTACCTGTTGATTTTCATGTTTGTTCTTATTGGTTGGTTTCTCCTTGGCACATACTGTTTCAAGAAGTTGATCCATGTGTAGTCAGTCGCTCGAGATTATTTGATTCCTATAGTCCAACACTTGTAATTTTGGACATGATACAAGTAACTTCCTTTTTTAGTTATTATACTCCCGTACCGCATAAAACGTCTCGCCTCATGCGCCCACCTTTTAAAACACTGCAAATAACTTAGAGCTGGTTACTTCAAGTTCTGTATGTGTCAAAGATACTCAGTTGGAAAAGCTGGCTTCTTTTTTTGGTTTTCTACCCGGTGTCCGGTAACCACATTGAAGTCTAATTAAATTCGGATTCGCGCCGGAAAATTCCTTGGGGTGAAAGCACTCCCTAACAAAGGCGACTCCGTACCTAAGAGGCTCAAATTCGAGACCTCTTGATTAAGAATGAAGGAGTACTTACCACTCCATCACAACCCTGACTTCAGTTTCACTCAAAAAGATATTTGTAGGAGAGGCTTGAACATATGGGATGTCCCAGCAGAGACGAGAGTTTGACTTTTTGTCCAGGGAAGGAAAAATAAATGTGAAAATTGTAAATTTTGTGGGGATTTTAATGTAGAATTCTGTTTTTTTTTTACTTGTTTGTTTATCATATTGTTATTGTGGATTCAGACTACACCCACAGAGCTTCCAAGAAGCATTCTCACAGGGAGATGAGTTGATATTGACGAGAGATTTATTTTTGGTTTTGATAAAATTAAGAGAAAACGGTCAAATACCCCCTCAATCTATTACCCGATTCTCAACTACACACGTATACTTTACGGGGGTCCTATTACCCCCTAAAGTATTTTAAACACAAATATTGATACACTTAAAACGTCACCCCCAAATCTTTGTTGCAGAGTGTAATACACGCACCTATTTTTCAGAATTAAAAAATTTTAAAAAAAAATCATCACCAAAATACATCAAGTTTGATGCTTTTCATTTTTCCTCCACCATTCTATTCATCTTCCTAAATCATCCCATTTTTTTTCCATTGTTTCCAAATTTCTCATCTCCTCCAATCCACCTCCATCTCCATCACACCCATCATCCTCAGTCTTTCTTCTATCTTTTTGATCATTTATTTGCACAAAATCTAGTTGTCATTGTTGAATTCAATAAATTGACATGAATGTTGAATCTTTTTATCATGTATCTTACTGCCATTATGGTTCTCCAGTTGCTTTTTTTTTTGATGAATTTGAAGATGAAAATTTTCTTCCCCATTTCAAATTCTAATACCCACTTTCAATTCTAATCAAGAAACCCACAAATTTCAAATTTTAATACCCACTTTCAGTTCCAATCAAGAAACTCCGATTGCTACTATAATCGAAAAGATTTCTATAGCAGAAGTTATAATATCATTTTTCAATGTCGGATTGAAAGTATTTTCCATTGAGATGAAAGAAATTAAAGGATTATCATTTTCTTTCTTTTGGTTATGCGGTCTATTTTTAAGAAATATTTGAAGGTGATGGTTATGAAAAAGTTCACTATGGACTAAAAGTGAAAAAAATGAAAAAATAAAATATTGTATTACCATGGCAGCCATGGCAAAATTCAATTGCAGAGGTGTAATTTTTTAAGGAGGTAATGGTTAGAGAGAGAGAGTATATGATTGTAATTAATTAAATTTATTTATTAATTATATTGAATTCAATTAAGAAATGACAGTTGTCCAATCATTTAGTTTTGACTAATTTATTTGCTTTACACTTGCTTCCAGGAAAGTGAACACACTTGTTGTGCCACATCAGCACTTAAGGGTGTCAATATCTCTGTTTAAAATACTTCAAGGGGGTAATAGGACCTCCGTAAAGTATTGATGTGTAATTGAGAATTGAGTAATAGATTAAGGGGGTATTTGACTGTTTTCTCTAAAATTAATAATGAATAAATAATCAAATTGGGATCATTTGATAATGAATTAGAATTATATGATATTGACACACGAATCAGATAAGTATGAGAATCTAACATAGAGCTACGTGAACAAATAGATATACTTGACACGTTAGGAAAATTGATATAAATCATACCAAAACTCTATATAAGTGGATGCATTTTCTTATTTTAATTGAAATTTTGGTAGCAACTAATACTATTCTTTTAGTCCTTTTTACTTGTTAGCACACCTATTAATAAAGTATTAATTATTATAGTGGATTTATTATTTTACTTTTATTAATTGATATAATTTTAAAAAGTTTTATTAATTATATTTTTTAAAGATATTAATTTTATATTACTAAATTAAAGTATATTAAATAAAAAAATGTTTTTTCATAATTTGTAAAAAAATAATTAACAAATAAAAAGAATAATTGTATAAGTAAAAAGGGAGCAAAATGATTACTGTTTCATTAATTAAGGAAGCAGAAGAGTGAAGGCAGTTGCAGAAATGGAGGACTGGAAATCGACCTACCGTTTACTTACACACTGCAAACACTTTTTTCATCGCCGATTGAGCCCTAATTTTCACAATTCTAAGCCATTTTGCACCTCAGGTACCGCTCTTATTAACCAATTTTTCTCTCAGTTTGATACAATGCTTTGCTCTATTATTGCATTTCATCTCAGTTAAATTTATGCTTTGTTCTATAATTTTAGCAATCCTGAGAGTTTCTCATAGCATTAGAAACTCCCAAGTCCGGATAAATGAGATGAATTATGGTAAAACGAGGGAGTTAAGCTAAATTGACGATCAGGTAAAATAATAGCGAAATTGAACTGTATTGTATGGAATGGATTCATATAGAGTGTGCTTGGTAGGACACAAGTCATTTTTCTGGAAAATTGTGGTTGAAGAAAAACTTGTTTGACTCTCAAAACTCGAAAGGTCCACATAAATTGGGATGAAGGGAGTGATATTACCGAAGCGGAGAGTGTTTAGACAAAATATGTTAGTAACATGGTCAGTGAGTATGCCACACCCGTGTTATTGCAATAATGTCCTAAGTTGCTCGGACTCTTCACTTTTACTACCGCACCCCTGACCCATGTTGACATGACGTGTGTGAGATCCATTCCGGATTTGGTTGACCAATTTTGGGTACTTTGACTATAATCGACCCGAGTAATCGGGATAAATACCTATGATTTATGAAATCAAAACAAAATCTAAGGGGGATTGAAGAAAATGGAATAGCTTGTATATAGAAATTTTTATGACAGTCCTTTTCCTTTTATACCCTTCTGGAATTCTAGTCTTAATCAATATTTTCTCCTTGGAACACCTTTTAAGTTTTCCACATAATGTCTCCTAATTTAGACATATAACTCTATTTTTAGATATTTGAATTATTTTAGCTGAATCTCCGCACCTGTATCCATAACCCCAAATCTTAATATTTAGATCATGAAGGATCCAACTTCTAGATCCACCTGTATCGGACACCCGCACCTGAGTCCGAGCAACTTAGATGGTGTCCAAGTTTTAGTTGGAGTAAGTAAAATGTAGTTAAAAGTTTAGATAGTTGTGACAAAAATAACACTTCCATCTATATGGGAGGGAAGTCACTTTTTCCATTTTGATGGAAAATATTTTCCTCGAAAAATGACCTCCACTTAACTTCCCTCGTAAGTGGCTTATCTAGAGCTTAATTTTTGCACTGACCTTGTATATATTAAGAAACCAAATGAATATTTTATTGTGAATGCAACTATCATTGTATATTAACTTGAGGTCGTTGTAGGAATCCCCAAACGTCAAATCCTGGATCCGCCTCTATCCTCTGTACCAAACAGTCCGATAATTGACTCAATTAATTTTGGACCGAGACGTAATTATTTGATGATTGCATGTGGAGCTGCTCTGATTCAGAGCCTGCAATTTTTCGACTTTTTTTACTTGAGGATGAGGATTCTTGATTGAACCGTTCTCATTTTGTCTTGATTTTTGACAACAAAAAAAATTAGTCACATGATTTTGGGGTTACTGATTGAATAAAAAATCACTGAGGTAGAACTCCGGTTGTTATCTACTGAGTTTGTTCTGATAAAACCTCAGGTTCAATGAATGAAGTGGCGTTATATTAAGGTTTAGTTGAAAATGAACCCAACTGGAACTAATTGTATGTGTATTCTAAAAGATACTCTGATGAAGCAAACTGACAATCTTCATTTTCATGGTTTGTAGGTTCAAGGTATCATTGTAGCCAACCTTCTGAGTTGGTAAATCCTTATATTGGTAATTATCAACAAGAATTTCAAACATTTAAACATCTCCCGGTATCTCTGGGTACGAATCCATGGAACAGATGCAGAAACCAGTATAGATGTTTTGCTTCTCAGGCCACCATTATTCAAAGAAGACAAGATTTTTCAACAATTAGTTCAGAAGACTTGAGCTATTTCAAAAATATATTAGGGGAAAGAGGGGTGGTTCAAGATGAAGAGACACTCGATGCTGTGAACACGGATTGGATGAGGAAATACAAGGGCACCAGTAAACTTATGCTCCAACCTCGGACAGCAGAGGAGGTTGAAATGTCACGTCTCTTCACAAATCTTTTGCTTCTTATTGATAATAGATACTAATATCTACACCTTTTGGTTTCCCATTTGTGTTTCTTTGATTTTGGTTCTACAGGTATCTCAGATTCTTAAATATTGCAATTCCAGGTGCCTGGCTGTTGTTCCACAAGGAGGGAATACAGGTCTTGTGGGAGGAAGTGTTCCTGCTTTTGATGAGGTAAGGAGTTCTTGATTACTTGATGACCACTGATAATTTAATTGTGGGTAGATGGATACAGTACCATGAATGTCGTATGTCCAAGTAGAGATTGGTAGTTTGTTTTCCATTAGTCATATTAATTATAGAATGATAGGCTGCCGTCACATTGTATTATATCTTCTTCTATTTGGTTGTTTACCACTGTTCTTAAAGGCTCATTTGTGGCGCATTTAAGATCTGAAGATAGGTGACGCTTACCTAGTGCACTTCACCCGCTTAACTGGCATTCAATGTTGGTTTCAAGGCATGAAGGTGTGCGCTTCATTAACCATGCTATCTTGAAGAGGTTGGCACTAAAAAATAAATATAATTGGAGAAGAGATATTTTAATTGTTAAGAAAATGGTATGAATGAATTTGGTACTTATTTAGGAAAAGGAGTTTATAGATTTAATATAAGAAAACTTAACCTAAACGTAATAAAAATCTTAAAACTGCATTTTTCATCTAATTGAATTTTTGATTTTTTTTTCAACTTCATCTATTCCATTTAAATGTTTTAATTATAGTTTGTTTCAACTACTTTGTTCATATAATTATTATTTTCTGTGATTATAGTTATTTTTTCTTGCATTACATACATAATTTTTGTTCTTCATCGCGGTTTCCTTTAATAACGTCCACAGTTTAATTGCTCTTTGAGCTTAAAGCCCTAATAAACTCTCAAAACTTTTCACCCTCAACAACACTGTTAATTACCTGGTATAGATGTTGTTGATTTGGATCTTAAAACAGATAAACAATTAGTTTCATTAAAGCCATTTTAATAAGAAAATGCTATTTCATAGATCGATTGTCTTAGTTTGTAAAATCAGAATGAGAGCACAAGTAGCCAAAAACCTTTAAACATAGTTTACCAGGGTATGTTTTAATGTTTCATATCATAGTTTAAGGAGCCCAAAATCATAATGATAAGAGTACTTTCATGTAAAGTATACATGAAGACTTAATAATTCAGAATAGTTGGCACAATAAAATACTTGTAGAAGTTTTTGGGATCAAATTTTGGTAAAAGTCAAGCCGAATCCATTCAAACAAATTGTCTGATACCAGTGTGTCCTATTCGGAAGGGCCAAACCTTAATTTTGCTAATTACCTATGGGAATGAAATTTTCTGATAATTGCCTAATCAGGTGAAGTAAACCTATTGCTGCATCATGTTTCTTAAACCATCTTCTGTTAAAATGGTAAGAATAGGGGGGTAAACGGATCTCATTTTACTTTAAAGCTTCACCTAGGAGGAATACACTCATGTTTCAGTTACTCTCTTATCGATGTTCTTACAACTTCACTCCGATGCTGCTTAAACCCTTATTTCCACTTTCCTCTCTTTCGGAAGTGGGAAGGATCTGCGGCGGCATTATTGCATTGTTCATTGGACTGCTTGAAATGTAAACACTGACAAGAAAACTGCTGAATGTTTTCTTGACTCTATAAACAATTGCACTGTGAGGAGAGTTTAAACTTCAAAGCTGTGGTAATGCAAGTCTTTTTTCTCAATTTAACAGCTTAGAACCAAGCCAGAACTTCCTCCTAACTCATTTTAGAGATATTGAACTTGTATTTCTTTTCAAACCAATCAGTTTAGATTTCTATGTCTCACACACGAGCTAATCACTGATACTCGTCAAGCTAGAATTAGTAGTAATCTCTTATCAATTTTTTTTTTTTTTCTTATCAAAAGAATTAGTAGTAATCGACATCTATCAAACATTATCCATGTTTTCTGAACTTCTAGTCATTTTAAACATCAATATTATTGCTACTGTATTTTTTTTCTGGGATAAGAAATGTGAAACAGATATAGATGATTTATATAGCCGACCACAATTAGTCTGGGATTGAGGAGTAGTTGATAGACTGATTGATGTAACTAGTGGTTTTGCCGCTGGATATGTTCGTTGCTGTGAATGTTTGAAAATTCTCTGACATAAATATGTTGGCTGGTCTTATAATTCTTTTCTTAACTGATTACTGATGTATTCTTTCTTTATTTTGAAAATGTCCAGGTGATTGTCAGTACCAGTCATATGAATAAAATCATTTCTTTTGACAAGGTAAGAGTAAGTTTTTTCTGAAAATGTGCTGGTGAGTGTAAATACTACATGAACCCTTGCTTTTGCAGGGTGATATAAATTTTATTTCAGCGTAAAGAAAAAGATGTCATTGACAAGATAAAAGTAACTCTACTGATCTATCTTCAATTCTTATTCTTGTTAGATTTAAACTTGATGAAGGAAAGAGTTCTTTTCGAATGCATAAAGTCTATGCAGATAGAATAAGTTGTCCTCCTTTACATCTTTTTGTAGGTTAGTGGCATACTGGTTTGTGAGGCAGGATGCATTTTGGAAAACCTCATCGCTTTTCTTGATAACCAAGGGTGATTTTTTCTTACTTGACCTTTATGATTACTATATGAATCATGTCAAGGATAGTTTTTTTTTTTTGGATAATTCTGCTTGTGCAATTTTTTAGGTTTTAATCTAGAAACAGTGGAACACCTTTGAATACTTTATTGTCATATATTTGCAACTTTCTGACCAAAGAATGTTTCTTTCACCATTTAATTGGCATATAAACTCTGTAGTGTTATCCATCAGAGTGACTCTATTCTAAGCATTCTTACCATGTAATAGCAAGGTGTTTTAGTTTAATATTACCATCTGCAAATTCGTAGACTGATCTTCTCCAAACTCTGTTATCATCTTATTTTAATATCATGACAATAGAAAGAAACAGCATTGAGAATTCTGTCCTGTTTCTTACATCTATCTTCTGTCTAGTTCGTTTCTATTTATAAACTTATTCTGGGTACTTCTTACTAGCTCTTTTGATGCCACTGAATAAGTTCTTTTTTATTCTGTTTCCTTATGAAATCAATGTCAATCACATTCTGTCTTAGGTTTGTTATGCCACTAGATTTAGGTGCTAAAGGAAGCTGCCAAATTGGTGGAAACGTCTCAACTAATGCTGGTGGTTTGCGACTTCTCCGCTATGGTTCACTGCATGGCAGCGTGCTTGGTAAGATCTGATTGTGCTATGTTATGGAACTTCTGAGTCGAAGTTGTTGACCTAAATGAATCTGTGAGTCTGTTAATGAGGCTGATGAAAGATTTAGCCAATAATGAAAATTATGTTCCTTCTCTTAGATCTGTTAGATAAACTTGGGATCCATTTTGTCACATTCGTTTGAGGACAAGGCTATGTATGAGCTTTCAAGATCTTTCTGTCTGAAAAACATAAAAGTAATGTTGTTCTAAAAAACATATAAGTGAAGTCCATCCTTCTGTATGTGTTCTCAAATGTACTTTCATCTATTCAGGTCTTGAAGTGGTTTTAGCAAATGGAACGGTGCTTGATATGCTGGGCACTTTACGGAAAGATAACACTGGATATGACTTGAAACATTTATTTATAGGTGAGATTATATTATTTATTCTATGTCAACAGAAGTTGTTTTACATTGTGATAAACATTTTATTTTATTACATGGCATAGGGAGTGAAGGATCCTTGGGTATTGTAATGAAGGTTTCCATTCTTACTCCTCCAAAGTTGTCCTCTGTAAATGTATGCTTTCTTGCTTGTAAAGATTATGCAAGCTGCCTGGTAATAATGGTTCTACCCTCTGAAGTATGATACAACTATGAAGTTGCTTGGAATGATAACTTTACTTGCTGAAAATTCTGTTTGCCATCAGAAACTTTTGTTAGAGGCAAAGAGGAAACTTGGGGAAATTCTTTCTGCATTTGAATTCCTTGATCATGGCGCAATGGATCTGGTGAGCTTTATGTGTCTTTTTAATCCATCAAGTCTCACCTGACGATATCATCTGGGAATGTCAAGTTCTTTTTCCTGTTCTATTTGAGTTGCTTTATGTAGGTTATTATACTTGATGAATGGTAACTACTGCATTGTTACTTCGTCTGTTATTCAAAATTGCATGGTAAGCTTGCAGGTGCTGCATAGTCAGCCATCTTTCCTTACCTGTCAACTTTGTGCTTAGACTGTTATTTTAAGTTGGAGATTCAAGTTATTTTGACGACTATTATAAATGTTATAGGTCACTCTCATGCAGTATATTAATGCAGCATTATCTATTATGTTACGTGGAGCAGGTCCTGAAACATCTAGAAGGTATCCGTAATCCATTTCCTTCCTCAATGCATAACTTTTATGTTCTGATTGAGACAACTGGCAGCAGTGAATCTTATGATAGGTAACATCCTCATTGCTTAATATGCTCTACTTGTTTAAAATACTTCGTTAAACTTTGGTTGCTCATAACTATTTATATCCTTTAGGGAAAATGCATAAGTACCCCCCAACCTATGCCCGAAATCTCAGAGACACACTTATACTATACTAAGGTCCTATTACCCCTCGAACTTATTTTATAAATAATTTTCTACCCCTTTTCGGCTTACGTGGCGCTATCTTCTGGGCCCAGCGCGTGTTGACAATTTTTTCAAATATAGTGCCACGTAGGCCGAAAAGGGTAGAAAATTATTTATAAAATAAGTTCGGGGGTAATAGGACCTTAGTATAGTATAAGTGTGTCATTTCGGGCATAGGTTGGGGGTACTTATGCATTTTCCCTATCCTTTATTTGAAAGAACTTTAGTTCATGTTTGTTTTGGATTTTCTGTTCTGGAAAAATCGGAGGAACAATAACCTTTTCCACACAACTTAATCCTCATAAAAGGTCCATGTTTCTTCCTGTGCCTCTCAGAGTATAGAGGCGAGCCAATGGATATTATACCGTGCCTTTGTTTTCAGACTTCAAATGTATCATGAAATGTCTATATATCGGAGGACTTTGGCTTAGTTTACTTTCAGACCACTACTGAACAATATTTTAGAAGGCCTTTTCATTGTTTGTACCATATGCTGGGTAGTAAGCCATTTGTGTCTTGCTTATCATTTTGTAAACCCACTCTTGACTCTGGAAAGAACTCAGCCACATTTTATCCCTAATCTCTTATTAATCAATAAAGTAAAATTACGTTGAGCTGTTCCAATTTTCACTCATGAATGTGCTTGCTAATTCTGGTTTCTTCATGTTGATTGTTTTGTACTTTTTCACCTGGTTATTATATGCTCTGGTTGTAGGATGGCAGTAGGTCGTGCTTCATTAGCTAACCTAAACTATTAGCAGCCCGGATAGACTTCTTATGATCAGAATCGATATACTTCAAGAATCATTGATCAAAAAATTGCTAATTTTGTATGTTATAGAATTTGAAATGCTTAAAATGGTAAAATTACCAAGAAAACATTATTTGTTACTTGAGTTGAAGTTAGAAAGAAAAGTTATTAATTTTTACGATGAAAAATTTCACTTCTGAATTTAGCGTTTCGCTATTCATTAGGAGATTAGTCAAGTTTTAACTATGGATTTGCTAGTTACTTTATTAAGTCTGCCTATCACATAGAAAGGATACAAAGTAAATACATGCTTGAGTGACCTATTGTAAAATAATATATAGCGTTTGAGAGTTGATATCCTTTATGTTTAGTCGCTTTATCAAGCTGATTGGATGTCAGTGTAGAGATCAAAGAAGAAAAGAGCACGTGGGAGGAAAGGAATTAATAAAGATGAGCGGCTCAGATTATTCGAAGGGATCGGACTGCAAATACTCCAGTTAGTTAGTTACTTAAACTAACTAGATGAAACGAGCTGGGCAGTTAGGAATTTGGTATAATTCTCTCTCTAAATTCTCTTCTTCCTTCTCTTATCTCTCTCGTCTAACCCATCATTCTAATTCTCTCTTTTCAGGTTACTATAATCACTATAGCTAGGGTTACATCTTGCTTGAGAAGTAAACTGTTGCTGTAAACTTTTCCCCATATAAATAAAATTCCCGATTTGTTCGAATATATTACTTTTTCGCATTTCAGTTCATTACAAGTTGGTATCAGAGCACTTTCTTGGCCCTAAGAACAAGAAGATGACAGGTGCAGAAACTAGTGCTAAATCTACAGAGGAATTCGTGAAGAAATTGGATGGTCAGTTACAAACGTATATAACAGAAAACAACAAAAAAATGGACATGAATGACTCCAAGTCGGATAATTTGAGCCGCTCATCTTTATTAATTCCTTTTCTCTCACGTGCTCTTTTCTTCTTTGATCTCTACAATACACGTGTCCCCTTTTATTGATAATGACAAGCAAGCTCTAATTCCTTACAAAATGCAAAAAAGTAATATATTCGAACAAATCGGGAATTTTATTGATATGGGGAAAAGTTTACAACAACAATTTACTTCTCAAGCAAGATGTAACCCTAGCTATGGTGATTATAGTAACCTGAAAAGAGAGAATTAGAATGATGGGTTAGACGAGAGAGATAAGAGAAGAAAGAAGAGAATTTAGAGAGGGAATAATTGTGAGTGAGAATTATACCAAATTCCTAACTGCCCAGCTCGTTTCATCTAGTTAGTTTAAGTAACTAACTAACTGGAGTATTTGCCGTCCGATCCCTTTGAACAATCTGAGCCGCTCATCTTTATTAAATCCTTTCCTCCCACGTGCTCTTTTCTTCTTTGATCTCTACAGTACATGTGTCCCCTTTTATTGATAATGACAGACAAGCTCTAATTCCTTACAATCCCCGCCCCTTCGACAAAGACCTTGACCTCAAGGTCGTAGTTGCGCGACAAACTCCGGAAATTGACCGTTGATGTAGCCCCAGTCCTCCCAAGTAGCTTCATCAGGTCCTAGGTTAGCCCAATGGACAAGGACCTTTACTCCCACGACGTTATTAACCTTGACCATTTTACCTTGCAAGATGGCAATCAGTTGGATCAAAATGTGACCCTTTGAATCACAGATGGGTGTTGATTGTTGGACCTTGATAGCTGGTCCCACACGCTTCTTCAGCTGGGAAACATGGAAGACAAAGTGGATCGTCAACCCAGCAGGAAGATCCAGACGATACGCTACTGAACCAACTCTAGCAAGGATCTGAAAGGGTCCGTAATATTTAGCACTTAGCTTAAGGTTCTGTTAGACTGTGACGGAGCTTTGACGATAGGGTTGAAGCTTGAGGTAGACGTAGTCACCAACTTCCAAGACCCGCTCTATCCTATTTCGATCTGCGAAAAACTTCATGCGGGCTTGCGCCTGGATGAGATTATCCTTTAATTTCTGCAATATACTTTGGCGCTGGGACAAACAAGCTCCAACAGGGGTGGAGGTTGGATGTGGTAAAGACCCCAAAGGCAACTGGGGTGGTGGATAACCATAAAGGGCTTCAAACGGGGTCACCTTCAAGGCGTTGTGATGGTTTGTGTTATACCACCACTCTGCTAAGTGAAGCCACTTAGACCACTGTTTAGGTTGAGGAGACACCATAGCTCGGAGATAGGTTTCTAAACAACGATTGAGCCTCTCAGTCTGTCCGTCTGTCTGTCTGTGGATGGTAAGAGGTAGACATGGTAAGTCTAGTACCCATGGATTTGAAGAGTTGTTGCCAGAAATGACTTGTAAACACCGGATCTCTATCAGTCACAATGGATTTAGGGAGACCATGGAGTCGATAAATTTTCTTAAGAAACAAAGTTGCAACCTCCTGAGCAGTATAAAGATGTCTCAGAGCTAAGAAATGACCATATTTAGTCAATCTGTCCACCACCACTAATATAGCACCCTTGTGGGACCACAAGCAGGCCTTCAATGAAATCCATGGCTATATCCTGCCATGGCATGTCAGGGATATGGAGGGGTTGTAATAAACCTGGGGAATGCACATTATCCACTTTTGTCCGTTGACATAAATCACATTCCGAGACCCACTTAGCAATATCCTTCTTCATGTTGGGCCAACAAAACATCATTTGCACTCTCTTATAAGTACTCAACTGCCCTGAGTGACCCCCTAATGGAGATTGATGTAGGGCTTAAAAAATGAGGGATCTAAGTTGTGCAGATCTGCCTACAAAAAAATTCTGGTCCTTTCTGATAATACCTTGATGTAATGAGTAGTTGGGTAGTCAGGAAGGAGTAGTAATCAACTCCAATATAAGTGTATTAGCTACAGAGTCATCCTTATAGCTAGAAACAATTTGTTGCATCCAAGTAGGATCAATAGTGGTGATAGGACATAAAGAGGCATCCTCAACCCTTCTGGATAAAGCATCAACTACTCTATTTTTTCAGTGCCCTTCTTGTATTGGACTTCATAGTCCAGTCCCAACAACTTAGTAATCCCTTTCTGTTGGAGTACAGTAGTGATTTTTTGTTCAAGGAGATATTTCAAGCTCTGATGGTCAGTCCTAATGATGAAGTGGCCCCTTATAAGTAGTGTTTCCATCCGTACACAGCAGCCAAAACAGCCATAAACTCTTTTACATATGTAGAGAGACCCATATTTTTAAGAGATAAGGCTTTGCTAAAGAAAGCCAAGGGTCTGGCTTCCTGCATAAGCATAACACCCATACCATTGTAGCATGCATCAGTTTCTATGATAAATGTTTTGGAAAAATCAACTAAGGCAAGTACCGGGGCACTGGTCATGGCCCCCTTGAGGATTTGAAAGGCAGTGTCTGCATAAGGACACCACTTGAATGCATTCTTTTTTAGCAAATTGGTCAAAGGTCTACTGATTGCTCCATAAGACTGCACAAATCTCCTGCAGTATCCCGTAAGCCCCAAAAAACCCCTCAAGGCCTTAAGTGACTTAGGAGTTGGCCAGTTCACCATAGCCTCTATTTTGGAGGGATCTGTGGAGACCCCTTTCCCAGTGCTGATATGACCTAGATATTCTACCTTAGGCTGTCCAAAAGAGCATTTGGACCTCTTGGCATACAACTTTTCCTTCCTCAAAATAGACATCACCGTCTCCAAATGGACTACATGCTCCTTAACACTAGAGCTGTAGACCAGTATGTCGTCAAAGAATACTAGCACAAATTTTCTCAAATACTGCTGAAAAGCAGAGTTCGATGAACTCTGAAAGGTGGCAGGTGCATTGGTCAATCCAAAGGGCATCACTTTGAACTCATAGTGACCTAAGTGAGTTCGAAAAGTTGTTTTATAAATATCTTCGGCATGCATTGAGCCTCAACAGGAAGGGGGTGAAAATTTAGTATAAATGGAGGAATTAGAGGCTGTGACAGAGGCTATTAGCCTTAATGCACTATCCGGTACATAATTAGTTAATACTATTCGACTGAAGGGCTATGCCAAGAAGGAGTTGTCCATCCTTCTAGACTCGGGAAGTACTCATAGCTTTGTAGACTTGGAGACTGCTAAGCAAATTGGGTACTCTATCAAGGAGGCTCGACCTATGAGAGTTACTGTGGCTAATGGGAATTACATCATGAGTTTGTACTCTTGTCCAAATTTCAATGGAAAATTCAAGGAGAGGAATTTGAGGACTCAGTGAGGTGGGTGTAATATGATATTAGGGGGAGATTGGATGAGAAATCACAATCCGGTGTTATTAGACTTTGTGGCTTATGAAGCACAAGTGTCTCACTTGGGGAGAAGAGTGAGGCTAAGGGGAATTACAGAAAATGTCATCGAGTAGCCTTAAACAATTTTTCAAGAAAGGAAAAGGAATGTGGGTTCATTTGTTCACCATCACAACTACCACAGTGGAGAGCACTGAACTTCTACCTCCTGCCATTACTAGCACCTTAGATAAGTTTTCAGATGTATTTGAAGTACCTTCTACTCTTCCTCCAAAGAGAGTGCAGGATCATTTCATTCCTCTGGCGCCGGGAGCAGTCCCTGTCAGCATCAGACCCTACAAGTACAATTTCTTTAAAAAAATGAGATTGAAAAACAAGTCAGAGATATGTTAGATAGTGGAGTTATCCAACCCAGTCACTCTCCCTTTTCCTCACCAGTGTTATTAGTAAAAAATAAAGATAGTACATCGAGATTTTGCATTGACTACAGAGAACTTAACAAGATGACTATTAAGGATAAATTTCCCATTCCCCTAGTAGATGACTTGTTAGATGAACTATGTGGATCACAAGTTTTCTCTAAGATCGATTTGAGAGCAGGGTACCACAAAATAAGAATGCATGCAGAAGATATTTATAAAACAGCATTTCGAACTCACTTGGGTCACTATGAGTTCAAAGTGATGCCCTTTGGATTGACCAATGCACCTGCCACCTTTCAGAGCTTGATGAACTTTTTTTTTCAGCAGTATTTGAGGAAATTTGTGCTAGTATTCTTTTGACGACATACTGGTCTACAACTCTAGTGTTGAGGAGCATGTAGTCCATTTGGAGACGGTGATACCTATCTTGAGGAAGGAAAAGTTGTATGCCAAGAGGTCCAAATGCTCTTTTGGACAGCCTAAGGTAGAATATCTAAGTCATATCATCACTGGGAAAGGGGTCTCCACAGATCCCTCCAAAATAGAGACTACGGTGAACTGGCCAACTCCTAAGTCGCTTAAGGCCTTGAGGGTTTTTTTGTGGCTTACGAGATACTACAGGAGATTTGTGTAGTCTTATGGAGCAATCAGTAGATCTTTGACCAATTTGCTAAAAAAAAATGCATTCAAGTGGTGTCCTGATGCAGACACTACCTCTCAAAACCTCAAGTGGGCCATGACCAGTGCCCCGGTACTTGCCTTAGCTGATTTTTCCTAAACATTTATCATAGAAACTGATGCATGCTATAATGGTATGGGTGTTGTGCTTATGCAGGAAGGTAGACCCTTGGCTTTCTTTAGCAAAACCTTGTCTCTTAAAAATATGGGTCTCTCTACATATGAAAAAGAGTTTATGGCTGCTGTGGACAGATGGAGACACTACTTACAAGGGGGCCACTTCATCATTAGGACTGACCATCAGTGCTTGAAATATCTCCTTGAACAAAAAATCACTACTGTACTCCAACAGAAAGGGCTTACTAAGTTGCTAGGACTGGACTATGAAGTCCAATACAAGAAGGGCACTGAAAATAGAGTAGCTAATGCTTTATCCAGAAGGGTGAGGATGCCTCTTTATGTGCTATCACCACTACTGATCCTACTTGGATGCAACAAATTGCTTTTAGCTATGAGGATGACCATGTAGCTAATACACTTTTATTGGAGTTGATTACTACTCCTTCCCGACTACCCAACTACTCATTACATCAAGGTATTATTAGAAAGGACCAGAAAATTTTTGTGGGCAGATACACAACTTAGATCCCTCATTTGTGAAGCCCATCAATCTCCCTTAGGGGGTCACGCAGGGCAGTTGAGTACTTATAAGAGAGTGCAAATGATGTTTTGTTGGCCCAACATGAAGAAGGATATTGCTAAGTGGGTCTCGGAATGTGATTTATGTCAACGGACAAAGGTGGATAATGTGCATTCCCCAGGTTTATTACAACCCCTCCATATCCCTGACATGCCATGGCAGGATATAGCCATGGATTTCATTGAAGGCCTGCCTGTGTCTGACCACAAGGGTGCTATATTAGTGGTGGTGGACAGATTGACTAAATGTGGTCATTTCTTAGCTCTGAGACATATTTATACTGCTCAGGAGGTTGCAACTTTGTTTCTTAAGAAAATTTATCGACTCCATGGTCTCCCTAAATCCATTGTGACTGATAGAGATCCGGTGTTTACAAGTCATTTCTGGCAACAACTCTTCAAATCCATGGGTACTAGACTTACCATGTCTACCTCTTACCATCCACAGACGGACAGACTGAGAGGCTCAATCGTTGTTTAGAAACCTATCTCCGAGCTATGGTGTCTCCTCAACCTAAACAGTGGTCTAAGTGGCTTCACTTAGCAGAGTGGTGGTATAACACAAACCATCACAGCGCCTTGAAGGTGACCCCGTTTGAAGCCCTTTATGGTTATCCACCACCCCAGTTGCCTTTGGGGTCTTTACCACATCCAACCTCCACCCCTGCTGGAGCTTGTTTGTCCCAGTGCCAAAGTATGTTGCAGAAATTAAAGGATAATCTCATCCAAGCGCAAGCCCGCATGAAGTTTTTCGCAGATCGAAATAGGACGGAGCGGGTCTTGGAAGTTGGTGACTACGTCTACCTCAAGCTTCAACCCTATCGTCAAAGCTCTGTCACAGTCTAACAGAACCTTAAGCTGAGTGCTAAATATTACGGATCCTTGCTAGAGTTGGTTTAGTAGCGTATCATCTGGATTTTCCCGCTGAATCGACGATCCACCCTGTCTTCCATGTTTCCCAGCTAAAGAAGCATGTGGGACCAGTTATCAAGGTCCAACAATCAACACCTGTTTGTGATTCAAAGGGTCACATTTTGATCCAATCGATTGCCATCTTGCAGCGTAAAATGGTCAAGGTTAACAACGCAGTGGGAGTAAAGGTCCTTGTCCATTGGGCTAACCTAGGACCTGATGAAGCTACTTGGGAGGACTGGGGCTACATCAAGGGTCAATTTCCGGAGTTTGTCGCGCAACTACGACCTTGAGGTCAAGGTCTTTTTCGAAGGGGCGGGGATTGTAAGGAATTAGAGCTTGTCTGTCATTATCAATAAAAGGGGACACGTGTACTGTAGTCTGTAGAGATCAAAGAAGAAAAGAGCACGTGGGAGGAAAGGAATTAATAAAGATGAGCGGCTCAGATTATTCGAAGGGATCGGACGACAAATACTCCAGTTAGTTAGTTACTTGAACTAACTAGATGAAACGAGCTGGACAGTTAGGAATTTGGTATAATTCTCACTCACATTCTATCTCTAAATTTTCTTCTTCCTTCTCTTATGTCTCTCGTCTAACCCATCATTCTAATTCTCTCTTTTTAGGTTACTGTAATCACCATAGCTAGGGTTACATGTTGCTTGAGAAGTAAACTGTTGCTGTAAACTTTTCCCCATATAAATAAAATTCCCAATTTGTTCGAATATATTACTTTTTCGCATTTCAGTTCATTACAGTAGCACTCTCAGTTTCCTCTGGACTTGGCTAATTTCTTGCTTATTCAGTATGCAATTTGATAAGTTGAATTCATTCTTTGTTGGGTTCTGCTACGTCGTATTGACTATGCAGAGAGAAACTAGATGCCTTCTTGCTTCACTCAATGGAAAATGACTTGATAAGTGATGGAGTTGTTGCACAAGATATAACTCAGGCATCTTCTTGCTGGCATATTCGTGAGGTTATCACTCTATACTTGACAAGTAATCTGATACATAAGCTTGCATTTGTAATCTCTCTCTCAGAAAAAAAAGCTTGCATCTGTAACTTGTGATATTCTACTATTCAGAGTTTTGATAAGTAAATATTTTTTGGAGAATGAAAGGATGCATTATTTGTTAAGTAAATATTCCGTCGTCACTAAAGTAGGGCTGTTCAAAAGTGGTAACCACCATATAGAAGAGGTGATATGGAATATCATATAGAACCTTCAAGATCCCTAAAGTAAATTATAGTTTTCCAAAAATATCATCCAGTCATCTATGCAAGTGAGAATATTATGTGATCTCCACAATAAATAAAAACAATTCCATCTTTAATTTGGGTAAAGGAGCTCTGTGTCCCTTACAAATCTCTGTTATTAGAAACTCTGTTACTATTATTAGCTTTCACATTTTTTCAACTCTTACCATTTGTAGATTTTATAGTAGCTGCACCTGCTTTTTATAAAATTGTCAAGACTCAAGACCTATATGTCATCTTGACTTGATTAGAACCAAGATATCTGCATCTCCTTCAGTAATGAATAACTGATGAAAACTTTGCCCTGTCACTTACTATTATGTGTTAGAACCATGGATTTGGAGGTTGTGTACGCACCACCCTCCCCAGACCCCTGGATTACATTGGGTTTTTTGTTGTTGTTGTAAATTTATGTTAAAAAAGTGCACATTTTCATGGGCACGAGTCTGTTCATGTCTTGATAAATAAAGGTGTTAATCTTTATATTGTAGGGTATTCCTGAAGCTTTGATGAAGGCAGGAGGTGTATATAAATATGATTTGTCAATACCAGTTGAAAAGATGTATGATCTTGTTGAGGAAATGGGAGTCCGACTTGGTAAGAATGTCAAAATTCTTGCTCCGCTGAAAGCTTGTTCCATTTCATTCTTATTAGTGTGTTT
Source organism: Solanum piurae (assembly GCA_029582685.1). Lineage (NCBI taxonomy): Eukaryota > Viridiplantae > Streptophyta > Magnoliopsida > Solanales > Solanaceae > Solanum > Solanum piurae. The sequence goes on from JAJOOO010007392.1 coordinate 30,221, forward strand.
GGATTATTTATGGGATCAATTCTTCTTAGTGCTTCCTTAATTAGGACTCAGTTTTTCGCTTTCGCCAGAGACTCAATTCCAAAAAATAAAAATAAATTCCTTTTCAAATATCATGACTCAGTTACCTGCAGAAAAAGTAAATGCACAGTTAAATTTGAATGTCTCATTCAGAGATGCCATTTATCATATTTGATGCTTTCATTTTTATCTATCTCTCCATTTTCTGTTGAATCGACAATTTTAGGGGCATGCCATCTGTTAATAGTAACTAACAAACTCAGAATTTAATGTTTGTTTTAATTGAAATT
>JAJOOO010007394.1:0-16939 GCA_029582685.1 Solanum piurae
AATTTGTATAACTATTTGCACTTCTGATGTTTGTAATTGTATAAATTCATTATTTCGAGTTTATACAAAAATAACTGAATTATACAAATGTACCCGCGAATTATACAAACCTGCGAATTATACAAATCCGCGAATTATACAAATGAGGCAGCTTAAACTATAGTTACAACCCGTAAATATGCAAACTATAGCTATGGAGCATAATTAAGTTTATTATAATGGCTATTTGTGAAAGTTTCCCATTAAGTAATGCACATAACATCGAAATAATAAATAAATTTTTGTGGAGCACCCATTTATATTTTCTTATCATAATATTTCACAAATTGTGTTGCATATCGAGAGGGCATAATATATTTCAGAAGAAGAAAAAAAGTCACACATATACTCTTCTAACATCCCACGTTAATTGCCATTTTTTTCTTCTTCTTCACATGCCCCCCGAAAGCACAACTCTACAACAAATTTTAAAAATACTATACAACTTATTTGTATAACTTAATTCCGGAACTTATGTTGAGCGAGGTGAAATTTCAATTTCGGAAGGTAAAAACTTAGAGTGAATTAGAATTGGATAGATAAGGGTACTTAGGTCAATATTTTCTATTTAATGAACGGCAAAGACAAATATTAAAAATCTGAAATACACACCTTTTGTTTCACTTATTTCCATTATCTCCTATTACTTTTAAAAATCTCCAAAATCCCTTATTTCTTTAATGTATCCGAGCTAGTTTTTAATGTATCTGAGCTACATATTAATGTATCCGAGCTTCAATTATTATATCCGTTTTTTTTTAATTTTTAAGGGATTAATGTAATTAGAAACTTATTAGGGATAGATTGTAATTTCATATTAAAACTATGAGATTTATGTGATTTACCCAAGTTAAACGGTAATTTGTGCAAAAACATGTATCGTGTTAGCTCTGGATGAAATGGGCCCACTCATGGGCTTCACAACTTATCAAATGAAAAGCAAAATAACACTTGGTCCAGTTAAGGTCTGGACCGGGCTTAGGGCAAACTATTGGGTTCCATCTTGGGCCTAAAGATGATGGGCTTAGGGCAAACTTATTGGCATTCAAGGTTTATATCAGATTATACTACTTTATCATGATTAAGTTATATTATGTGTATAATAATTAACTATGACTTCGTAATAAAAGTGTATATTAAAATATATGTCATGTATTTATTTGAATTGGTATAATCACTAAATCATGATGCGTTTTATAAGATATAATAGTAATATTCAAATTCGTATGAAGGTAAAAATGTTTTTTTAATTACATTTTATGACAGATTTATTAATAATGTTCATGAATGTTTTCTCTCTTAGCTACTGTTTATGAATATAAAAATATTGATTAATTATAATCAGACATAGGTCGATCCACTTATAATTAGTGGAAAATACTTTATGAGTTGTGCTGATATCTTTGCTTTAACACCAAAATGGACATAGCGTGTAAAAAATATTTAATTAATGTCACTCCTCAGATAGGCTAATTAATAAATTAATCTTCAAAATTTATTTGGGAGGGACCATATATATTCTGCTCTGTCATATATATGCTCATGTTATTTTTAAATCAATATTATTATTTATTCTTCATTCTATTGTTGTTAGTATTTTTTTTACAATTTTGATTATCTTTAATATTTGAGAAAATGGCATAATATACTTTTCAACTTTGTCATTAAAATTGATATATAAAATAGCTCACATGTATTTTTATCATTACACAAATAATTCGATTATATCTTTTTCGTCCAATAGAAGTAAAAATTTCAATCATAAGTTAGTTCTTTTGATAGTTTATTTTTAGAAACAATCCATATATATTTAATTTTGTACATTTACACAAATCTCATAGTGTTATGAGCTAATTACATCATATTTCTACTATTTTTCAAATTACAAAAATTCCTTAAATTTAGTGGAATCCGAATACATCCCAAAACGTCCCGATACATCGCGTCTTTGTTTCGAATACATCCTTCAACATATTGATACATCGTGTATGTCCTAATACATGGCGTAAAGTGATGTATCTGACTGATATATCGCGTAAAGTAACATCCTAATACATCACATACGTCCCGATACATCATGTAAAATAGGGATTTTTGTAAAAAAAAAAAATGCTAAGAAATTTTAAATAGTAAAATAAGTTGTGTATTTAGGTATTTTTTATTTTTTATTTTTTCACATACATAAAAAAATAATTAAAAACCTTTTAAACTTATTTGATTCAACGGCTAAATTGAACAATTTTTTTTTTTACTTTTATACTAATTGGGTGCTATTCCTTAATTTTGCTTTTATGATCAAATATACTCCTATATAATTTCTGCTAGACGAAAAAATATAACGTATCTGAGTTTTATTTATATAAAACAATAAGAATATATCAAATCCTTTTTTCTTCAATATTTTTTTATTATTATGTCTCCCTCTTGCTGAAAAACAATTTTCTTTAAGTCGATGATCTATCGAAATAATTTTTTCTAACCTTATTTATAAAATTACATCAAATGAATTGTCGTTATCATAGTTGTCATATTTCTCCATGGCTTTATTTGCTTTGTTTTCAGTGCTTGAATTAATTAATTTAATTTATTCTTTTGTTATAGGCAGTAGCTGTTGTGATAGGTACTCTCTCTATCTTAATTCAATAAAAAGTTAAAAATTCAGAAGAAGACAATTCAATGACTCCAAAATCAGTCAGCTTTTTCTTTATTTTAAATCATTTCTCCATGACCTGTCTTTCATGTGCCCTTCCACATGCACTTTCTTTCAAATTTCTACCCATAAATATATTTTATAATACAAAAAAATAATATAAAAAGTACAATGTACACTGTCATACACCAAGAAATTATCATAAATATTCATATAAAGGGAATGTATTTTCTTCAATTTACCATAGGGAAAAGGTGTAAATATTAATTTTGCAATCTAGAGCATATACATTCTTTGTTTAAAAAAAATAGGAAAATTATACGGAATAACAAATATTTAGCCTATATTTGGTAGTATAGTTATAGTTAAAAAAAATTATAATTTGTGGTTACAGTTTCCCCAATTCTTGCTATTCGCTTTATTTGTATAATTTGTTTGATTTGTATAAATACATAATTTTGTATATGCTTATTTTAACTATTTGTATACGATTTATGAAAACTTCATAATAAATTATCATGTTTGTTGATTGACAAACGAAATATACAAATAGAGTTCTGAAAAAATCTTAAATGTATAAATACAAAATTTATATATATACTTATCATATTTGTATATTCGCAAACGAAATATACAAATAGGCTGAAACAAATTGCAAACTCCATAGCAAACAGATCTATAGATATGTATCGTAATTATCAAAATTATGGCTATAGGGCATTTTTATGTCTATTATATTCGCTATTTCTAAAATTTTCTCATATATATACTCCTGTCGGCTAACAATTTATTAACATATCTATATTTACTTAATTACAAAATGTATAATTCTTACCTTTTAATTAAAAACTTTCACAACTTTTAAAAATTATTTCACCTCTTTTTTACATCTTTAGATCCGACCAATCCAAATGGAAAAAAAAAATCCTAATAGATGAAGAATAGATAAAATGATTTCTTATAGATGAAGAATTGATATTTTTTTTTAAAAAAATGGGTTGGATTTGAGTACGGAAAAAATGAATGGAAGTCAAGTGACATTTTTAGAATTTAAAAATCGATTTTAAGAATATCATACACCAAGAAATTATCAAAAATATTCATGTAAAGGAATGATTTTTCTTCAATTTACAGTAACAGGAAGAGGTTTTTGATAAGTTTTCAATAACAAGAATTAGCTATATTTTCTTGCTTACTTATCAAATATTAAAAAATAATAGATTTTACACAAATTTCGTAGTATTAAGAGTTAATTACATTTTATCTCATTTTTTTTAAATTGTAAAAACCCCTTAAATTTGGTGGAATGTGATATATCCCAAAATGTTTCGATACATAGCGTCTCATTTCGGATATATTGCTCAACGTCCCGACACATCATGTATGTCCCAATACATCGCGTACGTCCTGATATATCGCGTAAAATAATGTATCCAGCCGATACATCGCACTAAATGATGTATCCGTCCGATACATCGTATAAACTGTGTAAAGTGATGTATCCGACTGATACATCACGTAAAGTACCGTCTTGCTACATCGTAAAGTGATGTATCTAATAGATACATTGCGTAAGGTGATGTATCCGACTAATACATTGCGTAAAGTAGATATTTTTGTAATTTTTTCAAATGATATGCAATTTTAAAAAATATAATAAATTAAGTTGTGTATTTAGATTATTTTTTCCTAAAAAAGACAAAACCACTTGAATACCCGAAAAATATATTTTAGAAAAACATTTTGCTTCGAACCAAACAACCCCCTAATCAGAGACGGAGCCAAGATTAGGAGTTTGAGAATTCTAAATCAATTTATTTGGGGGTTCACAACTTAATATATATATATTTATTTAATTTTCTAATACAAATATAAGGTCTACAAAAAAGTTAGTGGATTCGTCTGAACCCATGAATCCCACCTAGCTCCGCCTCAACCACTAATTCTCCACTTTTTCAACTACTATATGATGGTGAGCTATACATAGAAGCTTTTGATCATTGAGAAATCGAGTGTCTCTGCAGCTTTTTTTTATTTATATATACTCCCTCTTCATTGCTAAATCATATCAAAGAGAGAATTAAATTAAATTCAAATGAAAATGAAGTGTTTGGAATGAAGACTGATCCAAGATCCTTCCATTTTATTTATTTTTCTTCTCTTTATTCATATTTACAATATATTTTTCGATCTTCTTTGATATATTTTCCTTTGAACCGAGGGTTTATCATATATAATCTCTCTACCTCTAATGATAGAAGTAAGGTCTGTGTACATTTTACGCTCTCTAGATTTTCACTTGTGAGATTATACTGAATATATTGCTATTATTGTTGTCTTCATTTTTACAATATCCTTCTATTTTGTGTTTTTTTCTTATTCTTTAAAGCTTTTTTTGTGTTTGGTTCTTGATTTATTTTTTTTGTTCTTCAATATAGTCCAACTTATATTTTTACTAGATTTTTTTTTCTCTTTTTTAATTTAGTGAGACAAATATATAATTAATGGAGTGATCTCGGACCAGGCTTCATTCCTTACACTCATTTTCTATCACCTCAAACAAACAACTCCTTGAAAATCAAGATAAGTACTTTAATTAATATATTTTTATGTTAATTACTAGCAATAATTATTATCGTTGTTTTTATTTTACACGTCTCTTAATTTTTTACTCAATGAGGTTAGGGTTTTAATGTTTTTAAAGTTGTATCTTTGAGTACTCTGTACTTTCATAAGACGGGTAAAATTGCGTACAAACCTCATTCTTCAGATGATGTTTGTAAAATTTCATTGAATATGTTATCGTTATTATTAGTTGTATCTTTGATTAGAATCTAGAACACTACTTTTCATGTGCTACCATAGAACTTCTATTAAAGTTGTTTATTTGTTGAGATAGAAATATTTTTAATTAGGTCAAATTTGGTTTAGGGTTTTCTTTAATCGAAGTCCAGAACTATATATACATGTATTCACAAGTTTATATTGTTATAATTGCAGTTCTTGCCTCTTTTAGATTTACAAATGAGAAAGAGATTAAAATCTAAAACTATTAAAGGTTAGTATCATCCAAAATAATCTCTCTTTCTTTTATTATACTAAACTAATTGGCATTATTATTTAAGTCAGAAATAGTCTTTTGCAAAAATGTAAGATAAAGACTATATACCAAGTACAATAGAGTATAGAATAATATAATGTTTTAGGTTAGTGAATGTCCTCTAATTCATAGGTACTAGTAAGAAAATCTTAAAAGTATGTCTCACACACCTAATTAATGAAATTATTGTCCTTTTTCATATTTTCAATTGTGCATGGTTGTATGATGGATTTGTATATATTATATGAGTCAAAGGATTTATGAACAAAGGAAAGAGTTGCATATGCTTCACACCTTGTTTGGATGGTTGTTAGTATTGTATTGTTAATATTAATACAATGTTTATTTTGATTGTTACTTAAATTTTATTATATCGTATAGTTTAAATCTATCGTTTGATAACGACGAATAGACTCGTTTTATGTAATGATCGATTTGGTGTGATCGCGTCGTTACCTTAATAGGCAGGGCAATGGTTCAAATTTTAAACTCCAAAAACTAAATAATTATGAAATAATAAATAAAAAAGAAAAGAAACAACTTATATTAATAAGTACAACAAGGATTTCTCGGATGGTAAGCATCCTTCAATTTCATTCCTGATTATAGTTTGCTATTTTATACAATTTTTCTTTTAATAAAACAATTTTCTTTATTCAAAATCCACCATTAGCCGTGAATCCACCATCGGCCCATATAATCTGGCCCGTTATATATGAGGCCGCAGGGAAACAAAGGAAGGCTATTAGGGCCGAAATTTCTTCGGGCTTTCCTATCCGGCCCATAGGAGTTCGACCTATATATTTCTCTATTTCTTCTTTTTGTCTAGGATTTTTCTGCAATAAAGTAGAACATTAAAAAAAATATCTATATTAAAAAATCAATTATTTTAATTATAGCACGTTTGATGAAGTTTTTGAGAAACAAAAAATATTTATTTTAGAGAATTAAAGTGTTTGGTCTAAGATTTTAGATAAATAAAGTATCCAAAGGAAAAATGTTAGAATAAATATCGTTCCAAATAGTTTATCAATATGATCAAAATATACACAATATATATATATATATATATATATTATGTGTATTTCAATCATGTTAGTAAACTAGATTTTTTCCCGATATTCATATAAGAACCCAATAAATCCAAAACTTATTTTTAAAAAATGCTATTTATTAAGGATTTTTTCATACGTATAGTTCGAAATGGAAACTTACACTTATTGCTGCTTCAATGAGTGGAGTTGAAATTAATGCTGGTGCAACTGAATTAACACGAATTTTGTCCTTGGCCCACGCACAAGCCAAATTCATCGTTATTTGATTTATTGCTCCTATAAAAATAAATAAAATGGAAGTTTTTGGGAGCTTATAGTTTCTTTTTAACTATTCGATATCTATAATTAACTTTATTAATTCAAATTTATATCACGTAAGAAACCTATAGTTCCTTCTAACTAAAACATTACTGTAACTACTTCAATATGTATGGTCCCCTCATTGTTTCAATTTATACGGCAGTGTTTGGATTTCAAAAGCTAAACCCTTCTTTAATATTGTAATTTTTTCACGTGTCATTTAAAGTTTAAATATTTTTATAGTATTTTTATATGATTTTTAAATTATATAAAAAAAAATTGAGACTCCACTAAAGTTGGAATCATTTATCGATGCACACCTGAAATAATTTACTTCTTAGTTACCCCATGAAGTTGGTATTTCAAAAGCATTTACCCGTCAACCCGACCCATTTATTAATAGACCTCATTGATGTGTACATGGAATTAGATAAGGTCGAGGAGTCAAGACTTTCAAAATACCAACTTCAAAGGGTCCCAAGGTTATTTCTATTTCTAAATATATAAATTTCATTTCAAAAGAATTAAAGATTTCATATTCATATTTAAAAAATTTGACTATCCAAATTCAGATCAGTAACAAACAACAACAACAATAATAATAACATACTCAGTGAAATCTCAATAAGTAGGGTCTGGGAGGATAGAACATACACAAATCTTATCACTATCTCATAGAGGTAGAGAGACAGTTTTTGAAAGACCCTCGGAAAAGTAAAAATGATGAGTAGAAAACATTACCTTTAGAAGCAGAATAAAGAGACAGAGAAGGCATGGCTGAAAATGTAGTAGTTGAAGAAACAAAAATAATATTTCCATTTTGAGAAGCCTTCAATAATGGATAAGCAATTTGAGATAAATGATAAGCAGCTTCAAAATTAATTCCCATAGTTATGTTGTAATCTTCTTCTGTGTAATCTTTAACTTCCTTATATATAGCTACTCCTGCATTATTTACCTAATTAACCATGAACAAATTAAAATTAGTCAAACAATTGTTACGACTAATTATAATTCCATAAAAAAATAATTTTATTTCTTAAACTACTAGCAAAATAAATGATTTCACGGCTAGAAAAATGTAAATTTTCAACGGACGTTCCCATTGGAAAACCATAGCCATAAATATATTGAGATTTTGAACGAAAAATCTGTCAAAAACATTTTCAATAAGTCAATTATCAAGCGCCTAACGGAAAATTCATCAGAAACATTGTAGATAAGTCGATTAATTCCCGACATATTCCATAAAAAAATGTTAGAAATTCACTTGAAATCGGGATTTTTTGTCAGAAATAATTTTCCACAAGCACATTTTCTATGGATTCAGTTGGAAATGAGTTTCCTAGTACGTGTGGTTTTGATATTTTTGAAAAAATAAAGAGTAATTCTTTTTTGTTTTTCTCCATATTTGATTATTGCATTGTAGACCTATTCTGGAGGCACTGCTCCCAAACAAAATGGTTTCATATCTAAAAGCTCAAATACAAAATTTCTGATTAAAAGTGAAGAAATCTTAATTATTTCACCACAATCCACCATCTGGTGAGTCGGAATTATAATATAGATGAAATCAAACAAAAGTGGTCTAACCAAAATATTGAGCTTTCCATCAAATACATCTTCAATAGTTTTCATAAGTTTTTCACGTTCAGTACGAGATAATAAATCACAAACAGAACCTTCAACTTTAAGTCCTTTTTTTCTCCAAATTTCAAGGCATTCTTGAAGTTCATTTTCATTACGTGAACATGTATATACTCTTGCTCCAAAATTTGCCAATTCTTCCACTATAGCATACCTAAAAACAATTACAAGATCACGATGACGATAAATCAAATGATCACAAAAGAAAGTTATATACTTAAAAAATATAATGTTTTAATGTGAATTGGCCAATGGTTTAAGTGGGGTCTGGAAAAGACAGAGTGTATATAGACACTGTTATTATTTCGGGGAGTAAAAAGACTATTTTCGAAAGACCCTCGACTCAAGTGCATCATATTCAAGTAAAAGTGAAAGAAAACATGAAGAAAGCATAGTAATTGATAAAAAGTACGGTATAAAATCTACGAGAAAGAAACGATAACAACAACAAAACAGTGTGATAATTGAAAACACAATAAACAACGTAACATATGACAATCACTACAAGGATACGGTTAGTACTATGACAAGCACCAGCAAGATTAAATATTTGCAAGACAAGACAACTCTCCACCTCTACTAAGCTTCTACCCCAATATCAACCTACATATGAAAAAATAATATAAAGTATATCAACACAAAACTGCGTAGCTAAACAACAAAAGATTCATTCTTATCCCAATTTGGCTATGATTGGCGACATGTTATAAGAAAATTCAATCAACTAAGAATTTTTTAACAACGAGTTAGCTAGAAATTACCGATAAATTCCGTAGCTGATTTCGAAAGATTTATAGGGAAATTTTAAAACTCACCCTATGCCTTTGGAGCCACCAGTAACAAGTGCAGTGGTGCCTTTGAGACTCCATTTTTCTCTCAATTTTTCCTCCTTGTTTCTCAATTGTGCCATTTCTGGTTTATTTATTTATTATTAATATTATATTGTGAAAAATCTTAAAAGTAAGGTAAGGTTTGGAGTCACTTTATATATATATATATATGAAGAGAAAATGGTTTTATAGCGTGTGTGAACGGTTCACATTGATTTATATCTTTACATCGATTTAATAAATATCTATACGAAAATAAAATCAATCTATAAAATCATGATTTGTTCAACCTATTTCAATTTGTACAAGTTAATTAGTCGCTTATTAGACTCTAGCATATGCATAGGAAATAAACATGTTAAATAAACTTTAATGATATTGAGAATTTGTATTTTCTTAATTCATAAAAGTTAAAGCATTATTGGCTATTACACTAATAATTAACTATACATATTTAAGATTTAATTTATATATATCGTCCATATATATATATATTATTTAACCATAAATTCTCAAATATTTTTAATAAGCTATTTTTGAGTGAAGTTTAAATTTAACTTACGTCTAACCTTCCACATATTTGTTCAATTTAAGTAACAATATGTGGTTGTCTATAAATCAAGTTTGAAATGATACCACAAGAATTGTCCTTATAATTTGTGGATGTGAATCAATTACGTAATTAATTTGAATTGAATGATTATAATTAAGTTGCAATTTGTAATGGGACTGTAGTAAATGTTGAAGATTTTCAAAGAATTAGATATAACATGCTTATTATATCATTTTTTAATTATTAATTCAATGGAGTGAAAAAATCAATAAACTTGATAGTGCACGTAACTTAAAGTCATACTACATTAGTAGTAGTATTAAAAGATAGTCTATATAGTTTTCTTAAATAATGGTGTAAGCAGATAAATGTCTTTTTCATGTCATTAATCTTTCAATATCCTGTGAAATAGTTTGTTATCTAAAAAAACCATGATTGTTCATCATTGATAATTTGATTTGAAAATAAAAATAATCTTTACTTTATAAAGATATACTCCCCTGTTTCGATTTAACACAAAATAAAAATGTATGTTGTAAGGCTTTTTTTGGCAACATGAGCCTTACAATATATATTTAATTAACGTCATTTGTCCCTGCATCCAAATATTGCCCTTTTAGAAATTTTGTTAATTTTTTGTGCCTTTTTGAGCCATTAACTAGCGTTGGTGATTAAACTAATTGACGATAATTTTTTAAATTTTAACTTATACATACCGATAGTTTATAAGCTTAGGCTAGCTAACGTGTTACTTCTAATGTGCCTATTAAATTAAGTGACAACATGTGGTGGCTATAAAATAGATATTACAAGCAAAACGAAAATCAAAATTTGCTTCAATTGCAAAATATTAATAATGACAAAATATGTCATAACGGGACCATGAACTTTGTAATATGTTTATAATAATCTATAGAGAAAAGACATAAAGTCACTACTGTGTCCCGAATTTTAAAAAAGACACATTAACTTTGCGGGTGTCGTATTACTCCACAAAACCATTTCTAACGATTATAAATATACCATTTTAATCCATTCTCAGAGCAGGTGTAATCTCACGTATTGGGGGAGCGTGAATGAAAATAAAATCACCCCAAACCAATCTAAAAATGCCACGTAGCAAGATTGTAAGCCTCCATTTTCTAAAAAAGTTCAAGAAACAGAGAATTTCTTGGTCAATGCCTTTCATGGTGGTTGTTGAAGAACAATTTCATATTTACTTAAGAATATAAGAAGATTTTATACGATTCCTAAGTGAAAATCTTCATTGTTATGTAAACAGTGAAAACGAAGGATTCCACAAAAATCTCATATCCAAATCTTCCATTTTCTACCTCTGCAAAAACTCCATTTTAGCTCATTCCATCTTCGTCTTCTGCAATAACAACAAAAAACAGAGCTACTTGTTGGGTTCGAAAGTGATTAGGACGACAAATAAAAGCATGCTAAAAACATATTATTAATATAGTTTAGTCAAACGACCTACATATTATAAAATTAATATTAAAAAACATAAATATGTTTCATAAACAAGACTCTCTAAATGACTACATTGTGTATTCTATTGTGTGTTTTTTATATGAGAATAGGGATCTTCAATTTATAGAATTCCATACTTTTCCTTTAAGGAAAGAATAAACCAAATATGGAAGAGAATTATATTTTCCTTTCATGAAAAGTAAAAATATTTATGGTAATGTTTTGTCTTTTCTTTTTGGAAAAAATAAACTTAAAAAAAAGATAAGAAAATCATAGCAAAACCCTAACACTACAACGGTACGACGCTAAAAAGAACCCATCATTTGAAACTCCAAAATTATCTCAATGCCTTTGAATTCTTTCCTCAACGATGCAACAACTCGTCAAGACCATTTTCACGAACAATTTATATCTATTAACAAATTAGTTAATGCACCCATTTACATTGAAGTTTTTGAGTTTGTACTCACAACTTGTTTGTGCTTTTGGACTTGACCCAGAAGATTATGAGGATCAAAATGTGAGTGAGTTAGGATTTTACCCAATTCATTATTAAATGAGTAAGAAAAATAAAATTATATTATTTTATTTGAGGTGAAACACACGCACAAGCTATGAGATTACAAAAGTTGTAAAAAGGGTGTATTTATAGTTGTTGGAAATACTTTCGTGGGTAATAGGACACTCACAAAGTTAAGGGGTCTTTTTGAAATTCAGGGACAATTTCAATGGTGACTTTATGTCTTTTCTCTAATCTATATAATCCTCTGTGATTGTGAATCAAAGAATAAATTTGTTATTTGAAATTGCCTTTCAATAATTCAATAGTTTAGATTGAATGGCTATGATTAAGTTCCAAATTGTAATGGAAAGCATACATGGTAGTCTATAACTATAGTAAATGTGGTAGGTGTTTAAAGAACAAAACACAATCATGTTTCAAACTATAGGGAGAGTTAGTAAATATAATATATACATGTTTAATTATAAATATATGTTTTTTGCTACCAGATACATTGAAATATGGAGAGAAGCGAGCAAGAATATGAGAGAAACGAGTGATATTTGTCCATGTATTCCAAATACATGCTAATCACACTAGATATACACTACATATATGTATCTGTATGTATATGATGTAATTCACATGTACCTAGGATATCAGATACATAGGAAAATGGAGAGCGAGATGGGATGGAGGCATGCGGGATTTGTTTATGTATCTCATATACATGCTAATCACACGAGATGCACATTATTTGTATGTATATGATGTGAGTCATATGTAACTGGGATACCAGATACATAGGAGAGGTGACGTGCGAGATGGAAGGGAGGCAAGCGAGATTTGTATATATATCTCAGATACACGCGAATCCACTTGGATACATTGTATCTTGAACACATTACAACTAACTTTTCCCCAATTTATCTCGAGATATATGTATCTAGACGCACTGAAATCTGATAAAATTCATAATATTGCAATCTAGAACACATGAAAATGGAAGTGTGTAGTTGAAGAACACAATCACATGGACATAGAAATTGTTCAAAGCATAATGGGCCGATAATAGGCCCAAAATACAAATTACAAAAAATAGAAAAAGATTACAAAGCCCAAAGAAAATAACACTTAAAACGCACCATTAGCTGTAAATCCACCATCGGCCCATATGATTTGGCCCGTAATATAAGAAGCAGCTGGGAAGCAAAGAAAAGCTATTACTGCTGAAACTTCTTCGGGCTTTCCGGCCCGGCCCAAAGGAGTCTTAACAACAAAACTATCAATTTCTTCTTTTTGTTGAGGATTTTTCTGCAATAAAGAAGAATATTATTAAAAAAAATAAAAAATAATTGTTTTCTTGTCATGTTTATGTTGCATGAATAGAGACATGGACACATAAAAGTTTTATTTTTGGTACAACAATAATAACTAATACGCTTCACTCATATTTAAGTTTGAGTCGACTATATGAATATTTATTAATCATATTTTTATTTTAATTCGGATGATAATCACCTTCTTCTTTCAATCATAAGATCATGAGTTTGAGTCAGTAAGGAGGTAAAAAGGGTAGAAACTCTTAGGAAGAGATTACAAGACATTTTATGATGGTAAATTTAATAAATATATCGTCCGTTTTAAAAGTGAGAAAATTCCTCCTTTTTAATTTGTTAATATCATAAAACTTCTGTACAATTGACTTAGATCAAGTCTCACGTTATATTTTACTCTAAAAGACATGAACTCGTTTTGTATTGCGATTCAATTCTCTTGTGTGTGCCAGTCCAATCCCTCTTTTGGTTATTTACCTATTCACTAAAAAGGACAATTATTTATGAAGTGAGACAAAAAATTCTTTCTAATTCACGAGGAACACTTACTTTCGACAGATATCCTCCGTCATTTTTTTGGGACATTGATGACCTTGTCGTCCAAAACCTAGAGCATATATGCCCTTCACTCTAACGGAAGACTAAATAGGGACACGTGACGCAATCTTATCCGTCGATCCGATATTTAATAAATGTCGGGTCGGTGAATAAGATTATGACACGTGTATGTCAGTTAGTGTAAATGGTATATATACTCTAGTTTTTGGATGACATAGGCACCAATATCCCAAAAGTATGACGAATGATATCTGCATACCATTTACGATAGTTCAGGGATATATTTGTCTTTTTTCCCTAAAAAGAATCATACTATACCTTAATTGCAGTTTCAACGAGTGGGGTTAAAATGACTGCTGGAGCAACTGCATTGACCCGAATATTATCCTTGGCCCATTCACATGCCAAGTTCTTTGTCATTTGATTTATTGCACCTATATAATTAATAATATAAGATTTAAAAAAATGGTTGTCACCAAATGTAATAAAAAAAAAGGACGACAAATTCAACAACAACATATTCAGTGTAAACCCACAAAATGAAATCTGAAAAGGATAATATATACACAAATCCTTACCCTACTTTGGAGGTAGGTAGATAGATTGTTTTCGATTGATCCTCAGCTCAAGAAAAAAAAAAACAATCTAGAGGAGTATAGAGAAAGAAATGACATAAATAAAAAAGTCATGCTAAAATATCATAGACAACCTGACAAGTTATCTTAAACAATATTCTTAATAAGATAAAACATATTCAAAGTACAAAAAAACAACAACAAATTCATTCACGTTAAACAATGAATCTGTATAGGTCTAAATTTTGATAATACCATAATAACACCGAACCTAATTTAAACCCCAAAAATTAATATACCCAAAAAATTTAAATTTACTAAAATCATATAAATAAAAGTAACGTTTGACTTATTAACATGAGAATCAATTTTAAATTCTGAATTCATGACGTTAAAGTACAAAAAGTGTTACCTTTGGAAGCAGAGTATAGGGATAGAGAAGGTAATGCTGAAAATCCAGCAATAGAAGAAACAAAAATAATATTTCCATTTTGAGAAGTCTTCAATAAAGGATAAGCAATTTGAGATAAATGATAAGCAGCTTCAAAATTAGTTCCCATAATTATATTGTAATCTTCTTTTGTGAAATTTTTAGCTTCCTTGTGTATCACCACTCCTGCATTATTCACCTAATTAATCACAAAAGAGAAGAAGTTATACATCATATATACACATATATATATTATGCGTTAATAACTTTTATATTATCAAATTACTGAAAAAATCAAGGGAATAATTAGTCTGACCAAAATATTAAGCTTTCCATCAAATACATCTTCAATAGTCTTCATAAGTTTTTCACGTTCAGTACGAGATAATAAGTCACAAACAGAACCTTCAACTTTAAGTCCCTTTTTTCTCCAAATATCAAGGCATTCTTGAAGTTCATTTTCATTACGTGAACATGTATATACTCTTGCTCCAAAATTTGCCAATTCTTCCACTATAGCGTACCTAAAAACAATTATAAAACATGGTAACGATAAATCAAATGACAAAGAAAAATAATAATTAATATAATGTTTTAGTGCGAACAACAATAATATATCTAGTGAAATTTCATTAAGTAGGGTCTGGAGAGGATAGATTCTACCACTACCTCGTAGAGGTAGAGATATGTTTTCGAAAGACCCTCGGCTCAAGTGTATTGAACTCAAGTAAAAACAGAAGAAAACAATGAAGAAAGTATAAAAAACAGTGTAAAATCTACAAGAAATAAACAATAATAAAAACAAAATAGTAGGATAATCGAAAACACAATAAACAACATACGACAAGAACTAAGGGTACGACTAGTACTACAACAAACACTAACAAGCCTATACCTTTGCAAGATAAGACAACCCTCCTCTCCTTACCATAATACGCAATCTACATATGAAAAAAATAATATAAAGTAATTAGCAACATACAAAACTGCATAGCCTAAACAACAAAATATTCATAGTAATATCAATTTAGCTATGATTGCCAACGAATTATAAGAAAATTCAACTAAATAGGAGTTTTTTTAGCAATAAATTAGTTAGAAATCATCGATAAATTCCCTAGCTAATTCCGAAAGAGTTAGAGGGAGATTTTAAAACTCACCCTATGCCTTTGGAGCCACCAGTAACAAGGGCAGTGGTGCCTTTAAGACTCCATTTTTCTCTCAATTCAGCCATTTCTGGTTTATTTATTATTATTTTGTGAAAAGGCTTAAAAGTAAGGTATGGTTTGGGGTTATTTCACTTTGTTATCTATATATATATATATATATATATATCTAGGAAGAGAAAATGGTTTCTAAACTGTTCACATTGATTCATATCTTTACATCAATTCAATAAATATATGTACGAAGGTACAATCAGTTATAAAATCATAATCTGCTAAACATATTTCAATTTGTACGGGTCAAATAACTCGCTTATTTTCCTAAACTCAAGCATATGCATAGGAAATAAACATGTTAAGCATTTACGATTACACTAATTAACTATACATATTTAAGATTTAATTTATATATATAACGCTCGTATGTAAGCTAGCATTTGACCATTAATTCTCAAATATCTTTGATAAACTATTTTTAAGTGAAGTTTAAATTTAACTTACGTGTTATATCTGAGTGAGTCTGACCTTCCATGTATTTGTTCAATTTAAATAACAATATGTCGTTGTTGACAAAAAATCTAAGATTTGAATCTTAAACTTACAATCCCAATTGGTGGATGCGTATCAATTACGTAATTAATTTAGAAGGTGAAAGTACCTTTCAAAAATTTAATAATTTAGATTGAATGATTATAATTAAGTTGCAATTTGTAATGGA
>JAJOOO010007395.1:0-23866 GCA_029582685.1 Solanum piurae
GTTAAGAAAAACACATTAATGACTGAGATACAAAAAATAACAGATACACAAACAGACCCACAAACAAAACACGTACGATACACATACAGACCCATAAATAAAACACATTATATGTAACTGATACAATATTTACTATGAAAGACACATTATATGTAACTGATACAATATTTAGTATGAAACTTGAAATAGCAGATACACATACACAGACCCATAAACAAAACACAAACGATACATTAATGACTGAGATCTACTGAACAATGCATGTTATAACAGTTGAAATAAAATACATTATAATTTGACTTAGTTAGGGTTAGTGTATAAATTGATTACAGATAATAACGATACATTAAATAAGAGACCTGAATTTGTGCATTTTTTGTATCATAAATTGATTAACTAACAAAAAAAATTACAACATTTGAAAGAAGAAGAACTAAAACCTAACCTCAGGTAATGGAGGTCGAGAAATTGGAGGAGCAAATGTTCAACCCCTTTTTTTGGGGGTTTTACGAACGGTTTTTGAAGATGAAGCAAAATCGTTTTTCTTCTTTCCATATTTTACATTCGCCATTAACAATGGGTCGTGTAGGTTTTTGGATCTGTTCTCCTCCCAACTAGTATCTTCATAGTCATATATCCGATTAGTGTTAGCATCATCCATCTGATTCAACAGTTAGAAGAACAAACAAAAGAGTATTTCAACAGTATAAGAAGAAACAAAAGAGGATTACAAGAAAAGTATCAAATTTACCTAGAATATACACAGAGAGATACTTGATTTTGAAGAATATTAGAGAAATCAACTGTCAAAGAAAATGTGGAGAAGTTTTAGGAGAGAAATAAGAAAAGAATGAACTCTGGTTTTTAGCGTAGGAAAGGCCCAAAATTGTATCCGTGAGATTTTTTTACTTAAAAGAGAAAAGGAGGGATTTTGGGGATTAATAAAACTATTAAGGGAAAATAGTAATAAGTAAACTTAAGGGGGGGATTTGTGTCATTTTACCTTTTTTTATAATTATTAAAATAAATTATAAATTGTAATTTAAAAGTATTATCATAAATATCGACAAAACAATATTACATGGTGTTAATGTTACTATTTGTTAATCAAATCCACAAATAAAATTATCTTTATAATATTTATTAAGTTTTTTTCGAATAAAATTATAAATATCTAAATAGAAATATTAACCTAATTGTTTTGTCACATTAAAACACAAAAAATGTGACAATATTACAACTCTAAAAAAGTTAAAAATAAACTCCTTAAAAAAATCATGAAACTTATGGCGTATCGAACACATCATGAAATCTATTGCGTATCCAACACTTCATGATCATCTGAATCAACTTGTGGCAAGGTTATCTTAACATCTTCATTTTCATCTGCAATTTATATGTGGTTTCAATTAGTTAAATATTAAATGGATTTTGAGTTTGGACTTTCTTTAATTTTAAATTTTAATATTATATTATATTTTTTTAATTATTTTTATTTGGCCCACGGGCCGGCCCTACCTATATTTCTCAAGCCCCACAAATCAACAAGCTTATTTAGGACGGGCTAAAAAGCCCTTTTCTTAAATGGGCTCCAAAAATCTTAGCCCAACCCTATTAAATCCCGGGGTATGCCAGGTCGGCCCAACGGGCCTAGCCCATATTGACGGCTCTATTAGTAGGAAACCTGAGACAATTAAATGAAAGGTGTCAATTAAGTCTTGCTTCGGTTTTTGGTGACACTTTGACCAAGAAAGGGTCAAATCCATTTTAAAAATGTAATTAAGTAAATTTGGGACCAAATTAACATTTTCAAAACTTTCTAATCTTTTATAAAATACAAAAAAACACTTCATTTTTCAACTTTTATAATTCTATCCAAACCATTTTTAAAAAAAGTAAAAGAAATTAGAATTTTCTGTTCTTCTCCCAACGTTCTCTCTTCTCTTCTTCTTCTAGAAAATCCGAAAATTTGACTATAAAAACAAATATTCTCCCCCATTATCTTATCTTCATCCTCATCTTCGGCCGTGACTCTCTCCTCTTTCTGAACTGAAGATTGTGTTCGACTTAAAATGGGTAAGCCATTTTTTTGAAAGATTTTACAATTTTTGAACAATACTAAGTTTTTTTCTTGGGTTAATGAACTATAAATCGTTCTATAGATGTGAAAATTGAATAATGGTGTAATGGTAGCTATTATTTATTGTTTTTGAAAGAAAATCAACAAACCCAAAAAAAGCCCTAATTTTGAGGAATATATGTATTGTTAACATTCAGTGAAAATTCATTTTTTGTTGCTTTTGTTGTTCTTTTTGTGACCATTTTGTTCATATGATTTTAGAAATATAGTTTTGTTCAGTTGTCCAACATATATTTCATTTGTTGAAATATGTGTCGTATGTTGCTACATTTTAGTGATATGTTGGTATATATTCCAACAGAGTTGTCATATGTTGGAACATATCACATATGTGTTAGGGCAACAAAATGGTCATCTGTAGTAACAGAAGATTAATCTGTGGCACATAAAGATTCATCTGTGGCCACATAAGATTCATTCGTGGCAACAGAAGGTACATATGTGGCAACAAAATATTCATCTATGTCAACATAATTATAAATTGCTACCCATTATTATTTTATAATCAATTGTAAACTCTCAACCTTTTTTTATTTACCTTGTAGATGAATAATACAAGAAGCTTCATCCATGACAACAACTCAATCTTTTATTGGTGTTGCTTCCTCTTCTAACATCAAATGCTCTTTTTGTCTATGCGAAGAATGTGAGCAGCAACATGATTAGTTTATTAGTCGTTTTAAGAACTGACTGATATTTTTAAGGAAATGACTTATAATATTGATGTCCATACATCCAAGAAGATTTCACATCCTTTGAAGTGTAGGAGGTTAAAAAAATCTATTTCCCAATCACTATTTATAATTAGTGAAAGAAAAAAATCAATACCTACTGCTCCAGTATCACACTCAAACCCAAAAGGCAAGGAGAAGGAGAAAGAGAAGGAGAAGGAGAAGGAGAAGGAGGAGGAGGAGAAGGAGAAGGAGGAGGAGGAGAATGAGAAGGAGAAGGAGGATGAGAAGGAGCAAGATAAGAAGAAGGAGAAAGTGAAAAAGAAAGCGAAAGAGAAAGATAAAAAGAAAGAGAAGAAAGTCGAAGTCGTCAGTTGTGATGTGAAGCAACAGTATCCATTTGAACGTTTTAACATTGACAGTGAGGGTCCAACTGAACTAATGTCATCCTTCTCACAATGGATAAACAAGGGTCTTTACAAGCATCATATAAAAAAGTAAAGTCGTTCAACTATTATTAGTATTTCTTCTTGTTGTCCACTAAATATTTATTTATAATGATTACACAATTGCAGAAGAGACAAAGACGATCACTACTTAGCCAATTGCTCGGATCTTGAGTTCAAACAACTTGATTTTGTAGTTGCATTTCCAAAGAAGAAGGACTGGTTCTACGTAATGTCTCAACCCAATAAGTGTTGGACTGATGAGGTAAATACATGCACACTTTTATCTTTTGATTAAGACATGAATACATACAAATAAATTGATACAGAAATACACTTGTTGATGTATCTGTGCAGTATATGGATGTCATTTTATACTATTTGCGGAAGAAGTCGAAGCAACAAAGTCATTCTAAATATCGATATACCACTACTAATTATTTTTTTCAAAACATACATTGAAGACAATGCAGTGCTGTTCCTGAATATGAGAATAAAATTGTTGGAACTATCAAAGGGTTTGGTATACTTGCTGGATTGCCTTGGCACCTCACAGATAAGGTTTATGTCCCTGTAAATTGTAATGGGGAGTTTCATTGGGTCTTGGCAGTCGTTATATTGAAGGAACGGCGCATAAAGGTGTATGATTCGATGTCCTCATCTAGGACTAACAAAAAATTGTGTGTCGAGATTCAAAAGTTGTCTACAATGTTGCCAAAGTACCTTGAATCCAGCGGATTTTATGAGCAAAAAGACCGAACCAACTGGTCAATTCTTAAATCTTACCAGGGCAAGAAAAATCTCACCCATTCGAAGTCATACATGTTACTGGTATTGCCCAACAAGCAAGCAATAGTCTGTAAGTAGTATCACATTATTTTTTTAGTCTTACCACTATCGAAATGTGATGTTAATATTAGGTTTATTATATTTTCTAACTGATGATATACCATGCAGTGATTGTGGAGTTTTTGTAGTTGCATACGCTGAGTTTTTGAGTGATGGACTACAAATACCATCTGATGGAATTATTTCTCAATCCCTTCGCTTGAGATATGCTTCACTCCTATGGAATTATGGAATTTTAAAGGCTCAAAGTGACTATGTTAGTAACAATGAAGACCCACAGAGGCCTAGACCTAAAAAAGCAAAGTTCGATGAAAATGTTATGGTTACCACCATTGATTAGATTGATGGTTATATATACCATTGTGAATTACCTTTTTGTTGATAAGTTGTATAAAACAATTGGTGAAGTGTTCATTCTTGATGATAATATTAATATTAATGATTATTATTATTATTTTTATTTTGTTGGAACAAATGTCAATTATGATGGAAAGGAAGAAATGTGGTGTCTGTGGCAATATATATAACCTCTGTTGTAAAAAACACCATAGAATTATCTGCATGTGCCCCAACATAAAGGATACATGTGGCAACATATGTCACAGAAAGAAGATATGTGGTAACATGTGTCACAGAAAGGAGATATGTGGCAACATTATATAGTCATCAATTGTTCATTTTTGCTGTTAATATTAATATTAATGATTATTATTATTATTTTTATTTGGTTGGGACAAATGTCAATTATGATGGAAAGGAAGAAATATGGTGTCTGTAGCAACATATATAACCTCTGTTGTAAAAAACACCACAGAATTATCTGCATGTGCCCCAACAAAAAGAGTATATGTGGCAACATATGTCACACTTTGAATTGTCAAAATTCAAAAAAAATAAATTAAAAAGGTTTAGAACAATCGTCTCTTCATTTTCCCTCTCTCCTCTCCTCTATAAAATGTCGTTTTATATTTCAAATTTAATTTTTTTTACTAATTTCTGTTTTCTTTTCTCTTCTTTCCTTTCTCTCGTTCCATTATTTCTTCACAAATCAAGTTTTTTTTTGCGATATTTTCTACAACATCAGTGGTAATCTATTGCAATCCTCTTCTACAACAAGGCGTCGTTGCCCTCATCATTTCTAGTTTATCGTTGATATCTTCTCAGGTAAAATTTAGGCTTAAGTCATCGACCGCCCCTTAAAGTTGTCCGCATAATTCACTTAGACACCTCAACTAAGACTTGTACCTATTGAACACCTAAATTGTTCAAAACATGTACCTATTAAACACAAAATTCTGATATGGCAAAAAAAAAATGTGTTTTGCAGTTCTCTGAAGCGCGTGAAAAGATTCAAAATATTGTCTTTTTTTTTTTTTTTTTTCATTTTTTCTTCTTTTATTGACACTTGGAATTATAATTAACTTAAAAACATTTTTTTTCTTTCATTTACACTTTTTTCAAAAAATAAAAGCACCCCATCCCCTACCAGTCATCTTCTTCATAATTTAATTTGCAAAACTTTCTCCATTTTAGCTCCAACATTGTTTTTCTTTCTTTTTTTATATATAAAAAAAGAATATTATTTCTTCCAAATATGAAGATAAATTAAAATCAACTATGAAGAAATCATACGATTCATATTTGAAAGAAAGACTTTCTGTTGTATGATTTATTTCAAATCTCATAAAAATAATGGAACAAATATGAAGAAGAAGAAACAAGATAAATGATTTTTACGTATAAAAAAAGTTAGCCGATATTTGTTTATCACAATTTTTGAACAAATATTTTTACTCAAATTCATATATAAACCCATTAAATTTATCAAAAATGATATTCAAAAATTTGAGTAACCACCGGAAATGTTTTCCTTCTTCTTCACTCTTAGTATGAAAATATATATATATATATATATATATATTTAAATTTAATCTTCAAGTTATTTGAAAAGAAATTAGGTTTTATGATTTGAAAAAGAATGTGTTTTGGGAAGAAGATGAAAGGGTAGGCTTTGTGATTTGAGAAAGAATGTGTTTTGGGAAGAAGATGAAGATGAAAGGGGGTTGGGTAGAATAGGTTGACATTTTCATTTTTTTATTTCTATTTTTTTTAAAATTAGATATAAAATGTGTTTGAAATAATTTTAAACAAATTTTTTTAAAAATAATTTTCGGGACCCAGTGCCACGTGTTATTTTTTAATTAGATGTTTTGCCATGTCACCGCAAGTGTATCACACACTTTTCATATTTTTTACTGATTATCAAAAAATGCCTAATAGGAATAATTTTTGAATTATGAGGACAACTTTAAGGGGCCGCCGATGACTTAAGCCTAAAATTTAATTAGGGTTTTGAGAAATACTTACTGGTATTAAATCAGGACGTTTTTAGTGGTTTTAGCACTTATTTATTTGTAGGATGGTTGGGTAGTTATTCCTTTCGAAATATTATCTGATTTCAAAAAGCTTAATTTGTAGTTCGTTGGTTAGGGTTTTATGGTTTGTTGGTTGGTTCATGTGTGGTATTGAATCGTATTTGTTGTTTGTGTTGTGTTGTTATGTTTGGTTGTTGTTATTTTTGTTAAGAAATATTTGATTTTTGTGGTTGCAGATACAAATATAATGCCTCCTACCAAAAGAAAAATTGTATTAGCAAATGAAACAACTGACACAAAGATCCAGAAGAAGCCTAGGACTAAAACTTGTAGGAAGAAGAATGAAAATTCGACTACCACTCTTTTAGAAGAACTTGCATCTGAAGCAGTTTCTTCTTCTCAAGTAGAAGCAGAATTTTCTCAAAAAGAATCTGAAGAAAGAGAAAAAGAAAAAAATGAAGTAGATAATGATGGAGAAAGAGCAGAAGAAGTTGAGGAAAAAGAGGGAAATAAAAAAGAAGTTGAGGAAGATAAAGGAAAAAAAAAAGAATTTGAGGAAGAAGAAGGAAAAAACAAAGAAGTAGTTGAGGAGGAAGAAGAAAAAATAAATGAAGTTGATGAAGACAAAGGAAAACAAAAAGAAATTGAGGAATAAGAACAAGAAAAAAATGAAGTTGAGGATGATGGGATCAAAACTATCAATGCACACACTTTTTCTGTGCATTTGTAGCCTAATGCTACTGGTGATAGCATTATGAGGTCAGCCATGAGAAAAACTTTCGACACCTTTAGGATCACCCTCAAGCAGAATGGTTTGGAAGATTTTTTTAGGAATAGTTGTTTTGGTCATTTTTTTGATTTGCCAGAGAACAATAATGCACATTTTCAAATGACCATGGTCTATGAACTTCTGAAAAGAAGGTTCATTTTTCAGAATCCTGAAAAGAAGAATGAGGTATTGATTAATTATTGTGGCATGCCACTCTTCTTTGGCAGAAGAGAGTTGCCATAGTTTCAGGGTTAAAATGCCATCTTCCTTCTGAACCAGTCCCTGAATTCATAGTAAAAAAAGAACCACGGAGACAAAAGAAAGGAGGAAAAGAAGAAAAAAGACAATGAACTGAGGAGCAGGACTTGGTGTCCCTTGTTGGCACAAGCTTCAAAAATCCTGATTTAATATATTTGTTGAATGATGAGGATACATCAAGGAAGCACAAGGAGTCATTGTGCTTACTTTGGTTTGTAAATAATGTAATTTTGGCAAAAGATCTCAAAAACAACATATCCCTTAAATGGGTGAATTTATCTCAGGATATTGAGGCTTTCAACAACTATCCTTGGAGTCATGAGAGCTTTGAATTAACTGTCAAATACTTGTTGAAACCTTTAGGACCAAAGACCAATAACTTATTTGGCTTTCCATGGGCTTTCATGGTAAACATAAATGTTCTTAATTTTTATATTATATTGAATAATTCAACATTTGATTTGTGACATGTTTTCCTTTTTTATAGGCTTGGGCATTTGAAGTCATTCCTCATTTGACCCATCAAGTAAATGCAGAAGAAGAGATCTCATCTCCAAGGATATTGAGATGGTTGAGATCAAAAACAAAAACTGCCAAAAATATTCCAGATCTTTATAATCCTCCTCGTGATGCATTAAGTTATTATTATATTACACCCATATATGTTGCAACTTATCACTAATCTGTAGAAACATGTGACCCAAATGTTGCTACAGATGACTCATATGTTGCTACAGATGATCCATCTGTTGTAACATGTGACACAAATATTGCTACAGATGACTCATATGTTGCTACAAATGATCCATCTGTTGCAATATGTGACACAAATGTTGCTACAGATGCCCATATGTGTCAACATATCACCCATCTGTAGCAACATATGACACATACGTGGCAACATCTGACCCAAATATTCCTACGGATGACTCATTTTTATAATTTTAGTTTGTGCATTCATGGCTTGTCCCAACAGAAAAGGAATTGCAAATATCATATCTAATTACTCTAGGGTTGGTTGAAACCTTATTTGATCTTGTTGTGGATAGAGTTAAAATGGAATTGGTTGGAGCAAGAACCATCAAAAGAGACAGAGTTGTTAATGAATTAGTTGTTTTTGATGGAGTTGATGGTCGTGGTATTGATGCTGGTACTGGACAAGACCAAGGGGCTACCTCTTGTAGAAGATGCTCTGGCTTTCTCTGTGAGAAGTGCAAGAAACAAGATGAAGATTCTATCATGTATCTTCAAACATTGAGTCAGGCTGTCAATGAATATAAAAACAAGAGGGGGGTCAAGGTTATTCCATCAAAGAATGTTCGGCATCCATATACTCCACAGGCCAAGAGGAGGAAAAAATCCTTTATCAAGGCAATACAAAATTTGAAGAATAAGATCTTTGGAGAATTGCCAATGGCCATAGGAGAGGAAGTGTTGGAGTTCAAGCATGTGAATGTTTATAAGCGTGTGACTATAGCTAAAAAGAACAAACTGGTGGACCTGACGAGAGAAAAGGATCTGCGTGCACAATACGGCATGCATTTTTTTAGTGGAGAAGATTTCAGGACCATGACAAGCATAGACATTTGGTGGGAAGACTGGGTAATTTTTCTCTACTAGTACCTTCAATTTATAATGTTCGTTTGTTTTATATTTTCAATGATTACTCTTATTTACTCTTTAATAATATATTTTATTTCAGTATGTTGATGAAATCCTTAGCCTCATGCGGGAGAGGCATGTGAGATACCCTGAGTACTATGATTCCACAGATAGAATTCTGGATCTCAACTTCTATTCCAACTTCAAACTAAGATATGAAAAAATGAGCGAGGAGGCAACAACAGTTGGTGGCAGAAGCTTTACGCAGTTAATTAATGAGTTTGAATGGGATGAAGATATGATTAACTATGTCAGGGGCATTAGACCAAATACTGGAGGCATATATTGGATTGGTGCAAAAAGACTTTTGACAGTCATGAACATGAACAAAATTCATTTTGTGACTCTTGAGATCCTCTTGCACGAGGGTCACATGAATTTTTATGACTGCCTGCTGATGGGTATGGAACATGCCAAGTTTTTGACATTCATACAACCTGTCTTCGAGTTGCTGCCAAAATTGTTGAAGCAAAGTGGAATAATAAAGCATTTGCCAGATAAGTTCCTCAATGAACCATGAGAATTTAAAGGTCGATTGGAGAAAATTAAATGAAGGGACCTAAGTTGTGTTCTTCTTATATAATATAACCTCAATGTAATGAATGTGAAAAGTTGCAACTTCTGAAGACGAAGAGGCACTTTTGACTTTTCAAACGCAAGTACTTAATTTTTTTGAAAAAGGGTAAATTATGAAGAGTTATAATTAATGAAGGAGGTTGTTGTATTAGACCGTAATTCAATTGAATTAGCCCCAAAAAACACATTTTAGGATATACACATGTTGCCACATATGACATATCTATTGCAATTTAAACTGTTAAATACAACATTTTATACCACAGAACGTGCATATGTTGCCACACATGACATTTCAAGGATGGTCAAAATGAGAAAACTAATAAAAAAAAATTAGATTAAACATTTTATAAAGAACAAATTCGAAAATCAGTACAAAACACAAAAAGGCAACCTTTTTCACCATGAATTTGGTTTGCAAATTATGTACATATGTTGCCATAGATGGCAATTTAATTAATACCATACAGTGGTATAAGGAAAAAATTTAACTACATAATCTAGTTCTAAATCACAACTACATAAATCACAACGAATATCATCGTCATTGTCGCTTCCCATGGGCCAACCATTCCTGCGATCGATTCGCTCAAATTGATGAACAATGCAACAAATGAGTTGTTCTCCCAACAAATTAGGTTCTGTCACCCACATTCCACCTAAAATATTTCGCAAATGATGTCGGCATCTACTGAGTTTTAGTGGCTCCATTTTTTTCATGTTGGCAATAAACATTAAACCTTTTCTCATGGATTCATCGCCATTGAAGATTCAGATTATGGCAAGCACATAGGATGCACCAATATGGCCACCGTCTATTGCTTGATTAATCATTCCCAATGCAGTTGAATCGTTATGGTTGAAAAAATCAAACTACAGAAGAAATAACACATTTAAAAGGCAAAACACATTGATAAAAACGTGAATACATACTGAAAACATAAAAAATTACCACACCTTTTCTGTATAAGGCTTCTAAATTCTCCGATGCTCTGCACATTTCCAGGAAAGAAATGGCTTCTTGAACTATCGACCATCTACGATAAGGAAAGTTGGCCAATGTTACCTTTTGATATACATAAGGTTCATTAGCGACTTGATTGAGGACCCTGGAACTGAGAAATCAAATCAAATGGTTAGGAAATCAAATTAAAGAGCGAAAATTGATTAATACATACATACCTTAATTTATCCCTCATTAAATCTTTGAGAGAGTAGGAAGCAATTATTTCAACGATATCAATTAGTAGTTCCCTCGGAAGGGATTCAATGTAGTTTTTTTACTCCTAGTCATTTTCTTCTTCCTTTCCATCTTGGAGAAAATTAAATGAAAGGACCTTCTATTGTTGTGTTCTTATATAATGCCAGGAAATGTGTTAATAGTTGCAACTTCTTCTGAAGACGAACAGAAGAGAAGAGAAGATAAGAGAAGAGAAGACACACAACTTTTGACTTTTCAAATGAAAGTATTTATTTTTTTGAAAAAAGGGTAAAATATGAAGAGTTGTAATTAATTTTTTCCTTGAAAGTTGTTCCAATGACAGTAATGATTGATTGATGGTTCACACACCTTACAAGTAATTATTTATTAGAAATATGTTGGAATAGATGCATTTTTTGTGGTACTTGTAACACATAATTGACATATGTTGGAGCATATACAATATTATGTTGTAAGATCTAACACATAATTAATATATGTTGGAACATATGCGTTATTCTATAGTACATGTAACACATAATTGACATATGTTGGAACATATGCAATATTTTGTTGTAAAATTTAACACATAATTGACATATGTAGGAACATATGCAATATTCTGTTGTAAGTAGCAACATATAACTAAACAAATCACATATTTTATATAAATAACATAACATAAGTTGATTCAAATTAAGATAAGAAGATAGGGAACATCATCCTCAAATAAAAAAGAACATTCATTAAAATTCAACAACACTTATGGAGCATTTCAATTTGGGCATGTAGTTCTTTTGTGGCCAAAGTCCCTACATACGGAACACTTAATTTTTCTCGTTGGAAATGATTCACCAACTCCACGCCGCCTCTTATATCTCCTTCTTCCAGGTTTGCTTGGATCAACATATGGAGGAGGTATTTCTCTCTATGATATCCAAAGGGACAATCCAAGAATCTTCAGGTGGCACCGGGTGAATTTCCTCACAATATGCCATTATGTATTTTTCCACTGAATAATATGGAGAGGAGTACTCATAAATCTGATTTCCAAAATTGGCACCATATTGGGCTCGAAGCGTTGCCATGGCATATGGACAAGGTATTTTGTCCAAGTAAAAAATTCTACAAGTACAAGTTCTTCTTTGTAGATCCACCGTAGAAACATGACCATGACCAGTGACACTGAACTTGTAGTTAGCGATTTGATGAGCCAACAACTTGTTGCCCGCGTTGACATACTTTGATATGTCTTTTTCAATTGAAGGAACAAATCTATTTGCAGAGTTCACCAGCTCCATACGCCTCTGGTGAAATAAAAATGTAAATCTCCTGTTTATTTCATCAAATAAAGCGACAATGGGAAATTCTCTTTCAACATCAAACATAGAATTCACCAACTCCGCGATGTTTGACGTCATAATGTTATATCTACACAACAAAGAATAAAAATCAACCAAAACACATAAAATTACAATAAACTCAAATGAGATGGTATAGACAATAATGTACCTATTTCCCGGGTAAAATGCTCTGCTCCATGTGTGGAATCCAATACTTTCAAGAGTTTCAGCCGTCTTTGGTACCAAATCTCTTATTTGATTGAAATGGTCATTGAACTCACATCTATCGTACGCTTTTTCTGCTTTATAAGAATGGGTCACTACCTTTGAATTGTGAAAGTAATTTCAAATATTTTCCCCAAGGTGTTTCATGCAACAACCATAATGAGATGCAAGGTAGATAGTCGAAACCATCTTTCGAATACTTGGATGCCTATCAGAAATAATGCACAACTCATCAGTATCATCTACAAAGCTTCTCATATTTTGAAAAAAATATTCATATGAGGCACCACATTCCTTGTCCACAACACAGAAAGCCACCGGAAATATATGATTCTCAGCATCTTATGCCACCATCGATAGCAAAACTCCTTCATACTTGCTCCTCGGGAATGTCCCATCAACGGCTATTACTTTTCTCATTTCTTGAAAACCAGTTATCCAAGCGGCATATGATACAAAGAAGTACTTGAACCTTCCATTTTCATTGAGCGACAATGCCGTCTTGCTTCTTGGATTTGCAACTTCAAGCATATAACGGTACACATTAAACACTGAATATTCGTGCTTATGTGTTCCCCTAACATTAGACTTAGCATGCTCCATTCCCTTCTAAATCTTCCAATAGCTTACCTTACAACCCAATTCTGTGCAGAGTTGATTTGACATGTCTCTTGTGGATGGGCCTTTACTATTAGGAAACCTATTTTCAAAGTACTTACTTATGAATTTTGTCGTGGCATGGGGATTATGGTTTGTAAGATGCTCTGAACCACATGTATGGTACTTTTCATAGATTCTAATGACAAACCTGTCACTACTTGTAAATTTCACAACCCTCAGCCACCAATTGCACTCCGGATATGAACATTTAAAAGAAAACACATTACGAGAATTGATCACCTTTTTCAATATAAATCTTTTTTCAAGAAAGCAATTTTCAATGAATTTGCCAGTTCTTCCTTGTTCTTGAATGTCATTCCCTTATAAAAATTGGTTTCATCATCTCGAACATTATTCACACGTGATGATTGAGTAGAACATGGAATGTTGCTGCCAACAATAGGTGCAGGGGAATTGTTGCTCTCAAAGTCCGGTACTTCATCTTTTCCAATTTTAGCATCGTGATTATTCATGTCCATAACATTAAATTCATCATTTAACATATCTTGTTGGTCATCTTCTAGATTATGATCCTCCTAAATAGTATTTTCATCCACTTAGACTCTTAATATGGGCGGTCTCTCTGCTCCTCCCAAATAAACAAGCAAACTAGGCTGATCAGTTATTTTAAAAGGTAAGACCTTCTTATTATGAAAAAAATGGGGAATGTAACTCATGACAAGAACTTCTCGTTGACAATTGTATCCATATTTTTGCATGACTAAATTCACAAAATTATTATACAAAATATTTCTTTCGACAGCCATCCCTACAGACCCTCCCTATTTCTTACCATCCTTCCAACGCTAAATGTATCAATTTTTCTTCTTGACCCATTCACCATGACAATCAATCCCTACAAATAATCCTTCCATTTATTGTACCTGAAGAAATTAATTAAAAAAATAATTAGTACTAATGAAGAAATGTGTAAGTCATATGTTGCAGCATATGACTATTCTGTGGCGACATGTAAGTCATATGTTGCTACATATAACTGATATGTTGGGACAAATAAATTACATGTGGCAACATATGTAAGTTATATGTCGCAACATATGGCCATTCTGTTGTGAAATGTAAGTCATATGTTGCTACATAAACTATTCTGTTGCGAAACATAAATCACATGTTGTGACAAAATGTAGTCATATATGACTATTCTGTTGCGATTGAAATAATCTTTCTGTTGCAACATATATAGCCATCTGTTGGAAATACGAATGCAAATTATTGAAAAAAATGCGGCTATCCAAATGATGATGAATGATTTCAAAGAACTGTTAATTTTACTTACCAAAATATGGTGTGTAAACTCAATCACTTATGAAGTAATTCCAATTGATATAGAATGAAATTTGGTCCACTAATAAGATTAGCTAAATCTAATTCAAGAAGATGAAAAGAAGAAAAAAAAACTCAAGTACTAGCAGCCAAGACCAACAATGTACGAAAAGAAGAAGAAGAAGATGAAGAGAACGGGATAGCAAGAAGAGAGCAAGAACAAAGAAGAAGAAGAATAAGAAGAGGAATACAGGGGTAGGCGGGGGGGGGGGAAATGTTTTATTTTCCCCCTTTTGGTACAACTCGTTGGTGGCTTCCCTCCAATTTTGGCGGGAACTTAAATTAGGTTTTAGTCATTTACCCTTTTACCCCTTATTTAATTCAATGGACCAAACTGTCAACTTATAAACTTGAGGGCAACTCAACAATCCTTAATCATTAATCACATAATTGTCATATACACTCAATAATTAAGACTTATGTCACCGCCCTTTTATTTTGATACCTTAATGTCACCTTTACTTCAAAGCCTCAGGAAACCTTAACACTTCCTATTAATTTTGCCACGGTTTTTAGAACTGTGGCTAATAAACCGTAGCTAGAACCCATTTTTTGGTAGTGAATTTTGAGGCATTTTTTGTATTGTGTATGTGTATTTCTTGATTTTCAGCCATTTTGGGGAATTTACGTAATATTCTATCATTTTCTAGTAGTTACGAAAAGAAGTAAAGTTTTATTCTATTATTCGTCACAATATTCTAAAGTCATTGGTGCAAGTCGAATTTTTTTTAGGCATTTTTTGTATTGTTTATGTGTGTTTCTTGATATTTCAGCCAATTTGGGGCATTTACGTAATATTCGACCATTTTCGAGCAGTTACGAAAATAAGTAGAGTTTTGTTATGTTATTCATCACTATATTCTAAGGTCATTGGTAGGGCTGGCAAGGGGACGGGGGACTGTGGATGGGACGAAGGGGGATGGGACGGGACGGGGTACGCCTTGGTCGGGATTTGGCCGGGACCGGGATTGGCAGGACAAAAATATGTCCCATCCCGTCACACTATATATACAGGATAGGACGGGGTTTGGCGGGACGGGACGTGGGATTTTTATTTTTTTTATATGTTTATTTATTTGTATTGAAATTATAGGTTATTGAATAACAATTAGTTTATTTGGTTTTCAATAACATTTTTAGCTAATAAAAAATGCTTAAGTTTTCAAATTTCAAATTTCAAATTTCAAGTTTTAAGTTTCAAGTTTCAAGTTTCAAGTTTCAAATTTGAGAAGTTCAAATTTGTATTTTAAATATTTAAAGTAATTTAAACTTGAAATTTCAAATGTCAAATTTCAATTTTTAAATTAAGTATTTTAAAGTTAGTGTAGTATATATGTAAATATGTATGTATATATTAAAATTAAAATGCAAGACAATAGTTGTATAAAAAAGACTTGAATAAAGCCTTCAAATTTATTCAATAAAATCTAATTGCAACTTTGAATTTAGAAGTTACAATTTACAAATATTAGTGGAGTAACTAATCTACGCAGTCACCTTCTAGGAAGGGTTCTGTTTCAATAATTTTTTATATGTAAAACTAATATTTGTTACAACTATTAGAGGAGTAACTAATTTACACAGCCACCTTCTAGGAAGGGTTCTGTTTCAATTAGTTCTCGGATGTAATCTAATATTTGTATTCTCCTTTAAAATTCAATTCTAATTGTCGTATCATATCGACGGTAACATCCTCCGGTGTTGACAAACTTGCTAGAAACTCTTGTGACTCTAATTCATCGTCACTAGATCCAATTACAGCATTAAATCCAAGCTTCTTGTTTGGAACTTAACTTTGGCAAATTATAATTCCTCCTCTCGGCGTTGACCCAGTCTCTAAATAAAACTGATGTTTCCAAAGTTTCTTCTGCCAATGAATGTCTATGATCGCCAAGTTGAAACCTTACCGCATTAAAAGCAGTCTCCGATGCAACTGATGAAGCTTGAATAGCTAGAACATCACGAACCATTTTGCTCAAAATTGGAAATGCAACGCTCCGCCTTCTCCACCATGCTAATATTTCTACATTGCCCTCATCGTCATCCACTATTTCTAAAGATTGATTAAGATATTCTTCAAAATCATCACGGTTAGTGGAATTAAGACCAAGAAAACCTCGCATAAAACTATTAATTCGATCTTTACTCTAAGGATTAGAAGTTTGACCAACTTCTCCTTGAGTATTTCCTATAGTTCTATATTTTTCATACAAAATTTTTTCTTCTACTTTTATGCTAGACTTACACATTTCACAAGTTGGAATTTCTTTCAGTAAAATTTCTAAAGTATCATAAAAAGTTTCAACAAGTCCCTGCACACCGCATAATTTATATTGAGGGTTAAGTAAAGTAGCAATTAAATAAATTTGAGGAATAGAAAAAAAATATTTTTAAAATTTTTCAATCATGCCTTCAATTGCAACTCTAAATTTTTCAATTTTTTTGTATTTAAAAAATTGAATTGTAATAGGACAAACATTTATTAATAC
Organism: Solanum piurae; assembly: GCA_029582685.1. Classification (NCBI taxonomy): domain Eukaryota; kingdom Viridiplantae; phylum Streptophyta; class Magnoliopsida; order Solanales; family Solanaceae; genus Solanum; species Solanum piurae. Next base: position 17,009 of record JAJOOO010007395.1, read on the forward strand.
TGATGAAATAGTAGGATAATAAATTCCAAAAAACATGGTTGTAGCGTCATAAAAAAGTCTTACAAATTGTAATAGTTCATTAGTTTCTTCCCAATCTTCTTCACAAATTCTATCTAATGAGTTAACATTGTGAGCATTAAACACCATTTGTATGGGTCCTTTATATTTGTAAGCAACTGAAAACATTTCGTAAAAGAATTCCACCTTGTTTTAATATGTTTTGGAATTTTTCTTGGTGGCAAATCACATAGTACACAACGCTCATTAAATTCCCTAATTCTAGCATCTTTATGAGCATAAAAAATCCAGGCAACAACATATTCAATTTTCATACAACCACAATCAAATAATGAAATACCATCTTGTACAACTAAATTTAATACATGTGCAACACATCTAACATGAAAAGCATTAACATCAATTGGACATAATCTAGTTTTTAACATACTAGCAGCGTTTGTATTATTAGATGCATTATCTAATGCGACGGACATACATTACTTTATCTATAAGCCTGTAATAATCTAAAACACTCAAAATATTTGAAGTTAAATATGCACCCGTTTTTTCTCTACACATTCTTTATAACTTAAGATTCTTTTTTGAAAATTCCAGTTATTATCAATCCAATGTGATGTAATAGTTAAATAATCATGTCCATTAACACTACGACCCATGTCCGAAGTTATAGATACTCTACAATCTAATATACTAAACAAACAACGAAGATATTGACAATATTTACCTTGATATTAAAAAACATCAGCTTTAACGTCTTCGTTAATAGCATACGTTATAACCGATTCTTGAAGCTTGTAGTTTGTTGTAACTTGTAATTTGGAACTCCAATACTTGATAGCAAATATGAGAATTATATATATTATGATATAATATGAAAATTTAGAATTGAAATATATGTATTATGATATAATATGAGACTTAAATGGAATAAAAAATTAAGACTTAAGATTGAGAGGATATAGAAAATAGATGAGAGAATAGATGATTTTGTAATAAATAATAAGGGATAGAGGGGTATTTATAATATTAAAAATAGGTTAAAGTGTATTTATGATAACTTGAGGGTTTAAATTAAAGTATTAAAAGTAGGGGGTGGTAGGGGTGTTGGGGAAGTGAAAAAGGTGAATAAATCCGTTGGGGGGCCACTAGTCGTTGCCCCAATGGTCCCCAACGGATATAATTCAAAAAATAAATAAAAAATAAAAAATAGGGGATCCCGCGAAACCGGCCGGTTCAGTCGGGCCGGGTCGATCGGGACCAAATGGTGAACCGGCCCCTAACCGGTCCCCTATCCCGAAGTCCTTACAAGCCGCAAAATCATACGGGACTGGGTCCGGCCAGACGGGTCTCGAGCCGGTCGCGGGCTGGGGCGGGCCGACCCGGTCCCTTTGCCAGCCCTAGTCATTGGTGCTAGTCAAAAAATATAGAGGCATTTTTTGTATTGTTTATGTGTGTTTCTTAATTTTTCCACTATTTTGAGGCATTTACATAATATTTGGCCATTTTTGGGCAGTTACTAAAAGAAGTAAAGTTTTGTTCTGTTATTCGTCACGATATTCTTAGATCATGTGTGCAAGTCAAAAAAAAATTGAGGCATTGTTTTGTATTGTTTACGTGTTTCTTGATTTTTCGGTCATTTTGGGGCATTTAGGTAATATTCGACCATTTTCAGGCGTTACGAAAAGAAGTAAAGTTTTGTTCTGTTATTCATTACGATATCTAAGGTCATTGGTGAAGTCAAAAAAAAATTGAGGCATTTTTTGTATTGTTTGTGTGTTTCTTGATTTTTCGGTCATTTTGGGATATTTACATAATATTCGACCATTTTCAGGCGGTTACGAAAAGAAGTAAACTTTTATTCTGTTATTCGTCAAAATATTCTAAGGTTATTGGTGCAAGTCAAAAAAAATTGGACGCATTTTTTGTATTATTTATGTGTGTTCTGGATTTTTTGGCCATTTTAGGGGCATTTACGTAATATTTGGCCATTTTTGGATAGTTACGAAAAGAAGTAAAGTTTTGTTCTGTTATTCGTCATGATATTCTAGGGTCATTGGTACAAGTCGAAATTTTTTTGAGGCATTTTTTGTATTGTTTATGTGTGTTTCTTGATTTTCAGCCATTTACGTAATATTATGCCATTTTCGGGCACTTACGAAAAGAAGTAAAGTTTTGTTATGTTATTTGTCACGATATTCTAAGGTCATTGGTGCAAGTTGTAATTTGTTTGAGGCTTTTTATGTATTGTTTATGTGTTTCTTGATTTTTCGGCCATTTATGTAATAATAGGCCATTTTCGGGCAGTTACGAAAAGAAGTAAAGTTTTATTCTATTATTTGTCACGATATTGCAAGTTACAAGCCAAAAAAAAAATTAAGGCGTTTTTTGTATTGTTTATATGTGCTTCATGATTTTTCGGCCATTTTGGGGTATTTACATAATATTCGGCCATTTTCGGACAATTACAAAAACAAGTAAAGTTTTGTTCTGTTATTCATCATGATATTATAAGGTCATTGGTGCAAGTCAAATTTATTTTGAGGCATTTTTTGTATTGTTTATGTGTGTTTCTTGATTTTTTGGCCTTTTTCATAATAATATGCCATTTTCGGGTAGTTACGAAAAGAAGTTAAGATTTGTTCTATTATTCGTCACGATATTCTAAGGTCATTGGTGCAAGTCAAAAAAATTTCGAGGTATTTTTTGTATTGTTTATTTATGTTTCTTGATTTTTCAGTCATTTTGGGGCATTTACGTAATTTTCCACAATTTTTGGGCAGTTACGAAAATAAGTAAAGTTTTGTTCATTTATTCGCCACGATATTTTAAGGTCATTGGAGCAAGTCGAAAGTATTTTGAGGCGTTTTTTATTGTTTATGCGTGTTTCTCAAATTTTCGACCATTTTGCGGCATTTAAGTAATATTCGGCCATTTTCAAGCAGTTTTGAAAAGAAGTAAAGTTTTGTTATGTTATTCGTCACGATATTCTAAGGTCATTGGTGTAAGTCAAAAGGTTTTTGAGGTGTTTTTTGTATTGTTTATGTGTGTTTCTTGATTTCGGCTATTGTGGGGGCATTTACGTAATATTCAGCCATTTTTGGACAGTTACAAAAAGAAGTAAAGTTTTTTTCTTTTATTAGTCAGTATATTCTAAGGTCATGGGTGCATGTCAAAATGTTTTGAGGCATTTTTTTATTGTTTATGTGTGTTTCTTGGGTTTTCATCAATTTTGGGGAATTTACATAATATTCGACCATTTTCGGGCAGCTACGAAAAGAAGTAAATATTTGTTATGTTATTCGTCACGATATTCTAATATCATTGGTGCAAGTCGAAATTTTTTTAGGCAATTTTTGTATTGTTTGTGTATTTCTTGATTTTTCGGCCATTTTGGGGGGTTTACGTAATATTTAGCCATTTTCAGGCAGTTATGAAAAGAAGTAAAGTTTTATTTTTTTATTCATCACAATATTCTAAGGTCATTGGTGTAAGTCGAAAAACTTTTGAGGAGTTTTTTGTGTTGTTTATGTGTGTTTCTGGATTTTTTCGCAATTTTGGGGCATTTACGTAATATTTGGCCATATTTGGGCAGTTACAAAAATAATTAAAGTTTTGTTCTGTTATTCGTCACGATATTCTAAGGTCATTGGTGCAAGTCGAAATTTTTTTGAGGCATTTTTGTGTTGTTTATGTGTGTTTCTTGATTTTTCGGCAATTTTGGGGCATTTACGTAATATTTGGCCATTTTTGGGCAGTTACAAAAAGAATTAAAGTTTTATGCTGTTATTCGTCAAGATATTCTAAGGTCATTGGTGCAAGTCAGAAAAAAATTGAGGCGTTTTTTTGTATTTTTTATGTGTGTTTCTTAATTTTTTGGCCATTTTCGGGCATTTATGTAATATTTGGCCATTTTTGGGCTGTTACGAAAAGAAGTAAAGTTTTGTTCTGTTATTCGTCACGATATTCTAAGGTCGTTGGTGCAAGTCAAAAAAATTTGAGGCATTTTTTGTATTGTTTATGTGTGTTTCTTGATTTTTCGATCATTTTGGGGAATTTACGAAATATTCGGCCATTTTCGAGCAGTTATGAAAAGAAGTAAAGTTTTTTCTGTTATTCGTCATGATATTCTAAGGTCATGGGTGCAAGTCAAAAAAAATTTGTGGCATTTTTTTTGTATTGTTTATGTGTTTCTTGATTATTCGGTCATTTTGGGGTATTTATGTAATAATCGGCCATTTTTGGGTAGTTACGAAAAGATTTAGAGTTTTATTTTGTTATTCCTTAAGATATTCTAAGGTCATTAGTGAAGGCGAAATTTTTTTGAGGCGTTTTTTGTATTGTTTATGTATGTAACGACCCTAAAAATGAAGTAGTGAAACTAGAGTCGTACGTGTGAGCTTTTGAGTTTAATGTTTGGTTGTAGATTGTATATTGACTTCCCGAGCTTAGGTTGAGGTGTCTAGGGGTTAAACGTCAAGGTACGACCCCCCAAAGACCAACCAAGGGTCCTTGGGGAGGACCCTAAAGTTTAACCCCTAAGGCTGCCTAAGTTCACAAAAACTGCCAAAATTCCATGACCTACGGATGGCCATTCACGTCCAGTAGGTCAAGTGACACCCCGTAGGTCTTGCTCCGTGGTTCAAGGCCTGGTTGAGGAGATGCAGGTCAAAACCATGGACCTGCATCACTCCCCTTAGATCAATTGACGGACCGTAGGTCCAGGGGGCATGGATTGCACCAACAATCTGCCCAAAGTCAGCCAATAGGTGGGTTAGTTTAGGTAATTCATTTTTAGTTTGTTTTAAGTAGGGGTTGCTTAATATGCGTTTATTTTATGTATATAAAGTATTTTAAGGTATTAAATACCTCATTAAATCATTATAACCCAAGACCCCAAATCAAAACCCCAACTTCCTTTCCTTCCCAAAAAGTTCTCTCTAGAAACTCCATTGGAGATCAAGGCCAAGTTCAAGCTAGGGTTGGGGATTTCAAGCTGTTTCTTCTTCAATTTTGTGGGATTTTCAAGTATAAGGTATGGTGATCCTTCATCTAGGGTTAGCTTTCACCCTAGAGTCAATTTCAAAGAAATTTTCAAGGTTTACAAGTTTGACAAAAAAACCTAGATTTCACTCAAACTCATGGGTTCTTGCATCAAACATTTTCAAATGATAAATTATGATTATATTGATGTTTAATGGATAATTTAAGATGATTTTACTCTATGAACCCATGATTTCTCTCAATTCCTAAATTTCACCTTATAAAATGGGTTTGATGATTGTGAATGAATGTTGATGGATTTATGCTTAGATTGATTTAGATTGTTGAATTATATCATCATCTATGTCTAATTATGGTGAATTGTTGATGAATTGAGGATTTGTGATCATAGCCTTGAAAGGGAAAGTTTGACCTAATCTCATGTTAAAGTAGAATTATGCTTGAATTGATGATCTACTTGAAAGGTAGAGGTGTTTACTTACTTTGTATATTGATCCACTTGAAAGGTGGAGGTGTTTACTTATTATGTACATTGTTATCATGGCCTTGAAGGCATATTGTGAGGGATTGAAGTATTATTATGATGTTGTGATGTGAAGCATGTGTGTGACCTAAATGAATGAATGATGGTCATGTTTTTAAGCTAATTGTGTTAGGATTGAATGATATTTATCTATTAACAATTGTGGATGATGGTGATTATGTGAAAGGCTATTCTCACAAATATACACACACATGAATGAATGAATGAATGACTGAAGTTTAATGATAATGCTAATGAATGTGGAGTCTATTTAAAAGGATATTCTCATATTGTACTCTAATGAATGTAATGAGTTGTTGTGAAGTACTTTTTCACAATAAGGGGGTTCTTACGTGAAATGATATCCTCATCTTTGAATCTATGAGCTTTCCAATGAATGAATGTCGAGATGGGATGGATACTCATCCAGAAGTTGAGGCGGAGTATCTAGTAACAATCCATATCTCCCCTTTTAGTGAATGTTGGGTTTTAGATGGATGCTCATCCGGGAGTAAAGGCGGGTATCTAGTAGCAATCCCTTATCCCATAATGAACTAATGTAATTAATGTAATGTACTCCGTAGGGAATAATGCTAAGCACCGAGTGTATATGGCTTGAGATGGGTGCTCATCCGGGAGTTGAGGTGGGTTACTTAGTAGCAATCTCTTGAGATGGATGCTCATTTGTGAGTTGAGGCGGGGTATCTAGTAGCAATATCCCTATCCCATAAAATATGTGCCCACATAGGTCTAGCTAGTGGATCCACTTAAGGCTAAACAAACGATGGTCCTACCATAGGCAAGTAGGAATTCCTTATCCAGTGAGGGTGACACCGGGAGTCCATGTCAAGCTCTCATGGTCTATGTCGGTTAAGGCTTACCCCCACAATAATTTTATTGAACTATGGCTTCTTAAGGATGTACTACTTAGTGTGGGTGGTGGAATGTGACGCCATCTATGCATTGCACAAGTAGGCATTTAAGGGAGGTTATGGTATTTCCTTATAATGTTAATGAATGAATGGGCTCTTATTACGATGTTTAATGAAGAATGTTGGTCTAATGTCTAATGAATGAAAGTCCTCTGAATGATGTTATTGAAGAATGTTGACTCTTATATGCTTAAATGTAAAGATGCATGCTATACTTGAATTGTATTATGAGTTACTTCCTTGTCATGATTTATTGTATATGAATGTGCCTTGTCTATGCTGACTTCAAAGGAGTACTTAGTGTGAGTAGTAGTATGGGATGCTACTTGCACATTGCACAAGTATGACTTAGAGTTGTCTTGGATATTGGTCTTAATGTGA
>JAJOOO010007396.1:0-26189 GCA_029582685.1 Solanum piurae
AAGTGTGAAATTTATACTTTTATAGTTTTAAAGTTTGAATTTTAAATTTTCAAACTTTTAAAGGGTGAAATTTAAACTTTTATAGTTTTAAAGTTTGAATGTAAATTTCAAACTTTTAAGTGTGAAATTTATACTTTTATTTTTATAGTTTTAAAGTTTGAATTTTATTATTTAAATTTTCAAACTTTTAAAGTGTGAAATTTAAACTTCTATACTTTATTACTTTTAAAAGTTTTAAATACAAAAGTTTGAAAGTTTGTATTTAAAACTTTAAAATTATAAATTTTTAACTTTAAAATTATAAAAGTTTTAATTTTTAATTTTAATTTTTTTTTTTTTAAATATGTCCGTTGGGACCCGGTTTCCGGTCCGGTCCGGTCCAGTCCGGTACCGGTCCGTTAACGGTCCGGGACGGGTATCTTATATTTTTTCTGGAATTACCGGTTTCGGTCCGTCCCGGTTCCGGTACGATTCCGGTCCGTGGTGACCGGTTCCGTTGCCAGACTTACTTTGAACCATGCATGATAGATCCTAGAATTTGCCCCGTTGGTCCGGTCAACTACGTGATGCTAACTCTTAATATGATCTTAGGTAACTTCTAAGAGTGTGAAACAATTTGACATATACCTCTTTTGTGACCTACCCTGTGAGTGCGTGATTCTCTTTTGAACACCCCTTGAGCCTTACCTTTCTTTGGAAGAAACTTGATGAAACCATAACCTTTCTTTATCCACTACCTATAATCCTTTTGAATTGTGGTTAGTTGAGTAACCAACTTAGGCCAAAAGCCTAAGTTGGAGGTGTGGTGAAAAGACGAGGAAAAATCAAGAAGTATAAGAAAAGTCTCCCTACACCCATGGTGTTGCGAAAAAATGGAAAACCCTCACATAAAATAAGAAAGAAAGAAAGAAAAAGAAATAGAACGAAAAAAAAAGTGGAATAAAGTTGTGAAAACACGAAGAAAATGGGGTTCCCAAACAATCCATGGGAAGTGAATAATAGGATGACTTATGAGCACTAAAGAAAAAGATGAACGAAGAGAAAAGGAAGTGTTGTGAGCGCCACATTTCATGAGGATGAAAGTCACTGATCCTAAATGACCATACCTTTGCACTCAGCCCTATTTCAAGCCTTGAAAAGACTTTTTTATCTTGAGTGAGCTGTAACAAACGTTGATTGGAAAATACAGACAAACATATGGGTGAAAGCATGCATTGTGTTCTTCTTTAAGAGAGTGAGCGTTGCATTTGATTCCAGAACTTTAAATTGCAAACCTTTGTGTGTGAATATGGAATCATTACTTGTGTGAGGGCATCTGAACACTTTGGTTAAGCTTAAACTTGCATTTGAAGCAAGTATTGTGAGTATGAGATTCTTTGATATTGGTGTGTCACAACTTGATTCTTTGGGTACACATTTGATCTTTGCATAAGTAAATTGAGTTTTGTTGTGTGCATTCATATTGAGTCTTGTGTAGCACTGTTCCAGACACCCTTTTTAAACGACTAAACTTGAATTTGCTTGAGGACAAGCAAAAGTTTAAGTTGGGGGTGTTGATGAGTCGACAGATTGGACTTATTTAGAGCCATATTTTAATAGAAATTGTGTCCTCAAATGCATGTTTTACCCCGATATCTGATGAAAACCTTTAAGTTTCAGGTATTTGAAGTTTGAGGCAAAGCATGGACACTACTTAGAAAAAAGAATACGAAAAAATGAAGAAACGAAGATCCACGAATTGCCGAACCCATTGCGCAAATCACCGAATCCATTCAGCAAATCGCCAACAGATCGCATATTCACCTTTTGTTCCAGTGTGCTAAGTCCTAAAGGAAAGGAGAAAATCGGTGGTGAAAAGGAGAGTCAGCATATCGCCGAACAACTCCGCGAAGCAGTGCCACATCGGCCAATTTTCCAAGATACAAAGATGTTGAAGGCAACTGATGAAAGGCGACGATGTAAACCAAAGGGCGGATCTCCGAATGCATCGGCGATTCTCACTAACGTCGCTGAAAGATCCTTCAGAAGACTTTTTCTGAAAACTATAAATACTTATCCAATTTTTATTCTTAGCAACGATTTTTACACTGTTCTACCTAGTTTTTCAATTATCAAGTTGAGACAGGATTTTGGAATTTTTTGTACTCTAAGTTTGAAAGTGTTTTGAAGACTTGTAGAAGAAGAGGGTTTCATCTCTTTCAATTTGGAAGTGGGTCTCCTATATTCTTCACTCTTTGCCTAAATTGATACTTGAATCTTCATACCCATTTGATTTCAACATCATTGAAGGTATAAATTTTTATCTCTTGATATGTGGCTGAAAACCCCAATTCTTGGGGTGTGATTTAGCAAATATGGGGTAAGATTGTTGTTGAGTCTTGCTTATTGATAGTTTATTTGTAGTTTAAATGTGATTCCGTTTAGTGGTTGTGGATGAATCTAATGAGGTTGTAGTTGCAAATATAATCTCATATATGTGTTTTTGGCTTTCGAGAGAGAGAGGTCGTAAAACTAAGACCACTAGATTGATGGCCTAAGGAGTGGGTTGACATGAGGTTCAGCTCGAGAGAGTGATCAGCTCGAGAGAGTGAGTGGGGTAAGACGTAGGCTGGTCTTCATGCGACAAGTGGGTGTCTGAGAGGAACCCATTTGAAACAGGGTAAGTTGCTCGAGAGATAATTTATTCCCACGTAAAGCTTAGCCTAGTCACTATTACTCTATAAATTTTCTATCAAAAGCATGTACCCAACAATTTATATTAATCCGTATTCCGGTCATATCCCAAGAATCCACCTCTCATTGCTTAAATTTCCTCATTTTCACTGTTTTAATTTTTTCCTGATTACAAAACCCCATTTGATAGTTGACGCTGGCATCATTCCTTTAATTTGCTATGTTTTCACCCATAAAAATCTTTAACTATGATTAGCTTTAGCACATTTGCGCTTAACCACTAATTCTCACGCCCACTCCCTTGGGACACAACCCCAACCCTTGGTTGGGTTACTATACTATTGCACGATCGTAGACACTTGTACTCGAAGTTGTGTCGTTGATTACGCAAAACCTCAATGACAACCATCAATAGAGCGTGGTACACCCGCGAGGACCAGGTCTCCCCTCACATTCAAGCTATCCAAGGAGCAGATGGAAAAGGATCATGAGAGAGACCAAAACATGGCCAAGATAATGACACTACTTGACATTTTATCCAAAAATGTCATGGGGGCTGGTGCCCGTAGTGTCAATGCCATTGGGGTCGGGTGTGTAAATCCTGAGTAGACAAAGTTTGAAGCCTTGTATAATGAGGAGGTAAATTTTCTAGCCAACCAAGGAAGTGGTTATCGTTCAAACTACCCGAGGCAGGGTGGTGACCAAGGTTGGTCTAGAGAAGAAGGTTGGAAGGATCACAATAGAGAATGGAGGGACCAAAATCCTAACAGGAAGGATAGGGAGAAGGATAGGTATGTGCCTCCCCATGAGCGCCAAAAGCCGAAGGATTTGGAAGGCGGTCGGTCTGAGGATATGCTTTCTCGTATCCTCAACAAATTGGAGGGGTCGGACAAGATCTTGAAAGAAATGAAGGAAGATTTGTCGACCCTGAGCCAGACCATCACCTCCCATTCAGTATCAATCAAGCAGCTGGAGACCCATATGGGTCAAATGTCGTCTCACCTAAATCCGTGACAAAAAGAGGGTTTGCCTAGTGACACTATGGTCAACCCCAAAAATGAGGTTTGAAGGTGGACTTGCGTCGTGCCACGACGTTAACTAAGGTGCAATTTGGGAGGCAACCCAAAACCCTTTATTGCTTTATATTGCTTTGATAAAATAATGGTGTGCTGATTGTGCAGATGGAAGTGTGGAGAGTGAACGAAAAGTGCAGATTGACGAGCAACAGGTCCAATCAGCAAATCGCTGAATGGTTTGGTTACCCCGAATTAGACCGCCATTAGAATCAAGACCAACTTACATTAGAGTGTGTAAAACTAGGTGACCACATGAAATTATTGGCGAATCACCAACCATCTCGGTGATCCCAATGGAGACAGTCGTTTGGACTCCCAAAATAACTGGAAGTTCAGTAAAATTCAGCAAGGCAAGTGGCTACTTGACGAAACGCCGAGTGGTTTGGCGATCCTAACTAATGTCATCGAATGGGCGAAAACTGGACAGTTTTTCAGGCCAAAGGTTCAAAAGTTTCAAATTCATTCCCTTTCCCTCACCTTTCCATCTTCCCAAACTCACACCCGCACTCTAGTTTTTCTATTTCTTGCATTTTTGGGGTATTTTTAGTTGTTGATTTGTGCTCGAAACATGGATTACATTGCTACCTAGTGATTCATTTCCATTTTAGTCAGCACGAAAGGTTGGTTCCTAAACTCTGAGTTCTTTCTATCGATTTTGTACTCAATGCAATGATATTACCTTGTTGATGTGTTCTGGGCCTCTCTGGTAGGATTAAAAAAAATTGTTTGCCTGTTAGATTCACTAATTTTGCCCGTATCGAGTTAAGTAGTTAATTCCTAAAAATTGTACCTTGAAGGAGATGAAAAATCGTGGGTTGTGCATGAGTGTTATTGGGTCTAAGCCTTAATTGAGTTGTGCATGACTTGATCTTGTTTTTGGGGGTTGCGGGGTTGAATTAGAGAAGGTGGGTTGCATGAAGGCACATTGGGCCATTTGGCAAGCTGGGTCGAGCTCACCGAACCACTCTGAGGCTCGCCTAATGACCCCATCTCGCCTTAAATTTCATGCTATATGTTTTGATTGGTTTCTGAACCTTTCGGCGAGAAGCATGAGTTCGCCAAAAGCACTCGGCGAATCGCCAAAAGTCTTCTTGTTCACCCTTTGTCTGCACCCCTTGAACCCCCTCTCCACTGAAACCTTTGATGGGCAACCCCTTGCTCGCCGAAAGGATTGGCAAGTCTGTCTGCAGCTGATTATCCTTGTTTTGTTTGTCGAATATTTTCTAGCTTTGCCTAGAAGCTTTGCAGACATGGCTAGACGTAAAGTTGCCGGTAGAATCATGCCACCCCGAGAAATAAGAGCAAAAAATTTCAGGAAAGATACAAATGAAGTGAATCCTTCCGATACGGGAAGTGCGGGAAAAAAAGCCTCGTTCCAGCAAGAGATCTATCCCCCGAGATCCCACTGTCCCTTCATGGACTCGGGGATCCTACACAACTATACATTCCTTTTTGGCGGCTCATGACTTGGACAATTTTAGCAAGTCAATTGTCGTTGACCTTCTGAAGTAGCTCCGGGGACTATTATCCAAGTCTAGGCTGACACATCAGGCACTGATGCCCAGACAGATGGAGCGACCACTTAGATAGGATCCCCTATTTACCTTCTTCTCTGTCTTACTTTAATTTATATTCTGGATATTTTATTATTTGCATTTGAGGACAAATTGTTTTTAATTGTGGTGGGGTGTTGCCTACCTTTGTGTGCTATTCGTGAATCGTGTTTTCTTTATGTATTTGCGTTGTAAGCTATAATTGTGTTAATACTGCTTTCATGAAAGGTTTGAGCTTGTGGCTTCTTTTTCTTTATAATTGCAAATGAATTTTGTAAATGATTTTGACCCTTCCGGAAAACAATACGCCACCTCTTGTATGTGTTGAATGTGGTTGTTCTTTCACAAATTTGAGTATTGTTTTTTATCAATACCGATTACTTAAATAGTTCTCATAATCGAACAAACATGAATGTACGACTACGATGAGGCCAAATGAGGTTGCATAGACAATATGTGAACTCTTTGCATCTTGTTGTGACTAGCCAATTATTAAATCGAGTTTGTTGTGATGATCGTTGCACACTAGCGAAAGTGTGAAGTCTTGTTTGACTTTAGTGTCGATGCCTTGTGTGATGGCCTTACTATGAACCATGCATGACAACACCTAGAATTTACCCCGTTGGTCCAGTCGACTAAGTAAGGCTATCTTTTGTGATCTTAGGCAATTTCGAAGAGTGTGAGCCAATTTGACATATACCTCTTTTGTGGCTTACCTTGTGAGTATGTGTAAACCTCTTTTGAACACCCCTTGAGCCTTACCTTTCTTTGGAAGAAACTTGATGAAAACAATGACCTTTCTTTATCCATCATCCATAATCCTCATGAAGTTGTGGTTTTTTTTAATAGCCAACTTAGGCCAAAAGCGTAAGTTGAGGTGTGGTAAAAAGAGAAGGCAAATCAAGAAATAAAAGAAAGTCCCTTCTACCCATGATTTTGTGAAAAATGGAATCCCTCCATAAAAAAAATGAAAAAGTTGTGGAATAAAGTTATGAAAGTATAAAGAAAATTGTGATTTCCAATATCCATGGAAAGTGAATAATAGGACTACTTGTGAGCATAAATGAGAATGATGAAAGAAGATGAAAAGGAATGTTATTCAACCTTTGCTTCATGAAGACTATAGCCACTGAGTCTAAATGACCATACCTTTGCACTCAGGCCCATTACAAGCCTTGAAAGTCCTTTGTGATCTTAAGTGAGCTGAAGCAAGTGTTGATTGGAAAATACAGGAAAACCTATGGGTGAAATTTTGCACTTTGTTCATCTTTGTGAGTGTGAGTGTTGTATTTAATTCTGAAGCTTTAAACTGTGAACCATTGTGCTATATTTTGATATAATTATTGCCCTCAAATAGATATTTTGTCTCAATATCTGATGAAAATCCTTAGGTTTTAGGTATTTGGAGTTTGAGGCAAAGCATGGACACTACTTGGCATGAAGGAATAAGGCGGCTGAAAAGAATAAAGGAACTCCAAGTCCCATCTCCTTACATCTACATAGGACTTCTGAAGACTATGGCTTGTCTTAAGTTTATCTTTGATGAGCTGAACTTTTTCCATAGCATCATGAACCAAATTTGTCCCTATCAAGGTTACTTCACCTACTTCAAACCAACATACTAGAGATCTACATCTACGCATAAAATGCTTCATAAGGGGCCATCTGAATATTGGAATGGTAGCTATTATTGTAGACAAATTCTATGAGAGGTAGGTGATCATGCCAACTACCCTTGAAATCGATCACGCAAACTCTCAACATGTCCTCTAAAGTGTAAATGGCATGCTCTGCCTGACCATCTATCTGTTGATGAAATGTTGTGCTAAGATTTACCTGAGGAACAAGACCTTTATGAAATGACTTCTAGAAATGAGAAGTAAATTGAGGACCTCTATCTGAGATGATAGACAAAGGAACCCCATGCAACATGACTATCTTATTAATGTAAATCTTGTGTAGTCCTCCGCCGAATCTGTAGTCTTAACAACCAAAAAGTGAGTGACTTATTAACTTTGTCTACTATTACCCAAATGGAGTCATGTTGTCTACGAGTACGAGGTAAACCTATGATGAAATCAATATTTATCACTTCCCACTTCCATGTAGGAATGTTAATCTCTTGAGTTATACCTCTTGGCTTATGATATTCTACCTTCACCTATTGACAATTAGGGCACTTAGCCACAAAATCTGTTATATCCCTTGTCATGCCATTCAACCAAAAGACTTCCCGCAGATCATGGTACATCTCATTGGCACCTGGATGAATAGAATACCTAGAGTTATGGGCTTCTGTAAGGATCTTCTGTCTCAACTGACCCACCTTAGGGACACATAAATGAGCCTAGTAGCGAAGCACACCATCTCCCCCTTGGGAGAAAACCTCAACTTTCTGGTGAAGAACTGCACCCTTCTGTTGAATCAATATAGGATCAGTGTCTTATTTTTCCATAACCTCTGCTACCAATGAATACTCTGACCCATTTTGAACTATCACGCCATCATCTTATATGTTGATAAGGAAAATTCCTAAACGAGCAAGTTGGTGAATATCTTTTGCTAATTCCTTCCTTTCTTCCTCAACATGTGCTACACTACCCATAGATAGTCTGGTAAGATAATCATCTACTACACTGGACTTACCAGGATGGTAAAGCACATTCATGTCATAGTCTTTAAGGAATTTAAGCCATCTCCTCTAGCAAAGATTCAACTCTTTCTGGGTGAACACATATTGAAGGCTCTTATGGTCTGTGAACACATCGACGTGAACACCATACAAGTAATGTCTCCAAATCTTTAGGGAAAATACCACGGCTTCAAGCTCGAGGTCATGAGTGGGATAGTTCTTCTCATGCACCTTAAGTTGTCTAAAAGCATAAGCTATAACCTTACCTCGCTTTATCAACACACAACCTAGGCTGATTCTGGATGCATCACAATAGATCACATAATCGTTTGAATCCTCTAATAGAGTAAAAATGGGAATTGTCATCAACCTAGTTTTTAGTTCTGAGAAGCTCTTCTCACACTCATCTTACCACTGAAACTTAACCTTTTTCTAAGTCAACCTGGTCAATAGGGAAGCTATGGATGAAAATCATTCCACAAACGTTGGTCAATATGGAAGTTATGGATGAAAATCCTTCCATAAACCTTCTATAATAATCGGCTAAATCCAAGAAACTTCTGACATCTGTAGGAGAGGTTGGTCTGGGCCATTGTTTCACTTCCTCTATTTTATGAGAATCCACTCAAATCCCTTAACTAGACACTATATGACCAAGGAAAGCAACTGATTGCAACCAAAACTCATACTTGCTAAACTTAGCAAATAACTGGCGATCTTTGATAGTTTGCAGAACAACCCTCAAATGAGTCGCATGTTCTTCCTCATTCCTAGAGTAAATGAGGATATCATCAATAAAGATGATAACGAACAAGTCCAAATATTGCCTTAACACCCTGTTCATTAAATTCATGAAACTTGTCGGAGCATTGGTTAGTCCAAAAGAGATAACTACAAATTCATAATGACCATACCAAGTTCTGAAGGTTGTTTTTGGGATGTCACTATCTTTGACTAAGTTGATGATAACCGGATCTGAGGTCTATTTTCCAAAAATCACTAGCACCCTGAAGTTGGTTGAACAAGTCCTCAATCCTGGGGATAGGGTACTTATTTTTTATTGTCACTTTTTTCAACTAACGATAGTCAATGCTCATACAGAGAGAACCATCTTTCGTTTTCACGAACAACACTGGAGCATCCTATGGGGAAACACTACGTCTGACGAAGACCTTATCTAAAGGTATTTCAACTGTTAATTCAACTCTTTAAGCTTAGCTAGAGCCATTATGTAAGGAAGAATAGAAATAGGCTGGGTATCTAGAAGTAGATCTATTCCAAAGTTGATTTCCCTTTTCGGAGGAATTCTGGGAAGATCTTCCGGATATACTTGTAACACCTCAGAAATTTTTTGAGCTAAGACTCAATTCATCCTTCGTTGTGAGTAGGATTTTACCGAGGAAATTAAAAATTCACGAGTGTTAATATCAATAGATGTAGCACCTTGAATTCCAAGAATAACTAAAGAGAGTTCATGCAAGTCATTCCTAAGTGCTTTTAAGTTTTGGGTCAACTTCAAATGACCATAACTTTCCGTAAATATGTGTTAGGTGAGCTACAAAGTCCCCAATGAACGTTCTTTGGATTATCTTTCCAACACCGCCCAGTTTTTTAAGTTTCGAGTTCGGACGAGTGAGATATGCCCTTTTTAAGTGAGGCTGTCCAGTTAAGGAAAGTTACCGGAAAATAGTAAGGGGCATTTTGGTCTTTTCATTATCCAATCAGATTTAATTCGTTTTTAGTAATGTTTTAGGGGTTTAATCCTATTAGTTTCAGTTTTATAATCCTCAAATACGCCTAGGGTTTTAGTTGAGAGTTCAAGAAGTGAAAAGAAGAGAAAAGAGGTAAGGATCAAGAATTCGTCGAGATTCTTGTGTGTTGTTGCAGATTTTCGCCTTGGGTTTGACCCCCAAGATGTATGTAAGCTTCCATAGTGTTTGTTTTGTTCACCCACACGCCAATCATGTTATTTTCAGAGCAATTTCAGAGCAATGATGAGTTTTTGATAGTTGTTCTTAAGGTTCATTCTAAATCTTGTTTTGTTCTTGATATTAAAGTGAGTGTTTTGAGGGATGTATTGAGTATATTAGAGTGTACTTATGTTAATTAATTGAATCCAAGTGATTGGGGAAGAAATCGTTTGATTCTAGGAGAATTAGGGTGAGAAAACGAGCAAAGAAATTCATCGGATTTTTTTGGTTGGGGCCTGGTGTGTCGTGCCAGCCAGTGCGCCCCAAATAAGGTTATGAAGTTTAAGGGCTGGTGGCCCGCACCACTCAGAGCTCCAGGGTCACCTGCCCCGTCCAATTTGCAATCGGTTGCTCTGTTTGAGTTCTTTCGAAGGGTACCTTCACTCCTTTTCGATTCTAACTACTCTAAGGTACTTCCTAGAACCTAGATATCATTAATAACATGATAATAACCTTGAATTCATAATCCAAATTCAAGGTAGAGTTAACAGTTAAGTTTTTGAGAATTCTTTCAAACATTCTAATAAAGTCCATTTGAGTCCTTTTGAGGAGTCTTCTACAACTTATAGTGACTTGTTTCAAGACTAGAGCAAGTGAGTATGAGGATGAGGAGAATGTATTCATGAGTCTACCTTGTCATCATGAGATACTTCATATCATGAACCAACACTCTTGAATTCATAATTCATATTCAAGAGAGAGTTAAGAGTAGAGTTCAAGAAAGCATTTGAGTTCAATTGTGAATCCTTTGAGATCAAATATTGATTTGAACTAAGTTTTGAGGAAGTAAGTAAGAGAATGAGAAGAGTCGTATATATGAGTTCCATATAGTTATGTAGACCTTCGAGTCGATTCATTCATGCCTATTAATTCCGCATGGACTCCATAAATTGAGTATCATTGAGAGGGGTAGTATCTTCAAGTTCTAAGTCTTGAGTATTGAGTTCCTAATCCCATTTGATATTATATTTCTAATCATGGGACTATTACATGTTACCCATGAAGTCCTTGATTTTAATTATGCATGCCCATAATTCCACATGAACCCTATAAGTCGAATAGTCTTGAGATGAGAAGTATCTTTGAGTCCTTGAGTTTAGTAGTTCATGCTCATAATTCCGCATGAACCCTCTGAGTTGAGCATTGTTGAAATGAGTAGTATCATTGAAGTTCTTGAGCTCTATGTATTGAGTTCTATCTATGGTTATTGAAAACATTGCATTGAGTCGTTCATGACTATAATTCGGCATGAACCATATTTTTAGAAGTCTTTTACAAGCATTTTAACTTTGTTTTAAGACTTAAGCTTTGAGTTGAGTAACGATTAAGATTAAAGTCCATTTCTTCAAAGACTATACGGGAACTAAGTATTCCAAGAGTTAAAATGTTTTCACATTTGAGCAAGAAAGGAAACACCAATTTCCAAGAGAGATTTTAAGCTAAGTTTTAAGTAATTATCTCAAACCAAAGAAAGATTTTTGTTTTAAAAACATATGAGCTAAGTATATTTTTGGGAGTAGTATTGAGCACTGATATGGAAATGCGAGGTCATAATAAATCAAGTTTACATAAATCATGTAGCCATCATGGGTAGAAATGATCATACTTTTTAGATGATTCCTTGGTGCTTTTTAGCATTGACTAGTGGATCCACTTAGTTAAGGTGTTCTATATGACGACAAAAGTATATAACAGTTCTGGCAGCGTGGGCAAGATGTTGTATCATCACTAGAGCTCGCAGTGGTGGTTGTTGGTTAGAGAAACTCTCACAGAGTTATATTATATTTTATTATATATAATTTGAGTTGTTATTGTATTCTTCAATACACTGAGTTGCTTTCTACTATTTTAAAAGCTATCCATATAGTGCAAGTGTATTGTTGCTTTTTATTGAGTTGATTATCTAGAGTTGAGTACCCAGAGTCGAGTATCATATCTTTGAGTTGAGTATCTAATTTTGAGTTGAGTATCTAAGCTTTGAGATGAGTATCTTATTCTTTAGTTGAGTTGAGTTGAGAAGAGGTAAGTATGCTTCCTTTTTACCAGTTCAAGCTTATGTTTGTGCTTTAGAATTCCCCTTACATGGTCGTACATTCCACATACTGAGCCATTTGGTCTGCATCCTTTCATGATGCAGATACATGTATTTAGGGTCATCAATACGAGCTTCGTTGATACCACATGGAGTTCAAGTTAGCTATGGTGAGCCTCCTTGCTTTCGGAGGATTTCATTTACTTCTCAGCTTTGTCAGGATGTCGTGGGTCTTGTCCCGACTTACACCATTGTTAGTTAGAGGCTTCATATATAGACAGTAGAGTTTTAGAAGTCTGTTAATTTATTTTATTAAATGTTTTAAATACTTAAGTTTCCTACTTTATGGTGAGTTGAATAATTTATTTTTATTCAGAGTTTTTCATTTGAGTTAAAGCTTTGTAATTGAGTTTCACGAATTTTTATTCTATTTTTAAGCTTTGTATGTTTGAGTTAGACATTCACTTGTAGTCAGCCAGGATGACGGTTCGCTTAGATACCAGCAATGGTTCTCGAGTGCCGGCCACGTCCAGGGTGTAGGCTCGGGTCGTGACAATAGTTCTTGAAACTCATTTACCACAACTAACTCAAGAGATGGGGTTTCGGAGCTTGAATCCTCAAACTAAACTAAATGATAGAGATACCCTTTAAAGATCTTCTTTATGTCCTTAAGGTAGGAAATAAATGGACCCATAGGCACTGAGCTACTACCCTTCCATTCTAAGACTGACTAGTTTGGAAACTAAAAATGAACGATCCTAGTTCTACATTCGATTGAGGCATAAGAGGAATGTAACCAATCCATGCCTAGAATGATATCAAAGTCTACAATTTCTAACTCTACAAGATCTGCTGAGGTGAATTTCTGAGAGACTGTGATATGGAAATTTATGTATACCTTTCTAGCTATAAATGGGTCACCAAATGGACTAGATATTGAGAAGGTTTCTTAGAGAGTTTCTGCGTGGACACTGAAGTTCACTGCTATATATTGAGTTAGAAAGGAAAGAGTAGCCCTTGGATCTAACAAAGCATAAACATCTAAGTGAAAGACACATAACGTTCCAGTGACTACATTAGGAGAATCTTCTTGGTCCTGGCGAGCCTAGACAACATACTACCTATTCTGGCATGAACCGCCACCTATACCAGATGAAGAACTTTGCTGAGTTAGGTGACCTGCTGGTGCTACTGGAGCTGTAGACTGAGCCCTACTATTGTTACCTCCCTTTACCTTTTTAGAAGAAGGACAATCTCTCAACCTTTGACCAGTCTGACCACAACCAAAACATCATTACTTGACTACAAGACACTAGCATGGATGGTTCTTACCACACTTTGGACAAGTTGGGTAGGTCATGTTACCTAAAACACTCCCTTGAGACTTAGAGCCTGATGCCCTACCTTTATGATCCTATCGAAACCTGGGGAATGGAGCACTAGTTAATGAAGGTGCTGGAGATGAAGATTTCTGCTGAAAATGTGAGCGATTTCAACCACCCAATTTCTGCTGAGAGTACTCATAGTTGCCTGTCCTAGCCTTCTTGTTGTCCTTAGTCGTCTCCCTAATCTTATCTCTCTCAACCTATTGAGCATGAGTCATGAGCCTAGAGATATTCATATCCTCTAACAACATAGCACTTCTGAACTCTGTCTTCATAAAGTTAGATACCCCAAATAAGAACATACTCATTTGTGCCCTGGGATTGGCAACGATGTGTGGAGCATACCTGGAGAGCTAGGTGAGCTTAAGTCCATATTATTAGACTGACATCGAACCTTGTCTAAAATTCATAAATTCGTGAGCCTTAGCCTCCCTCAACTCTCTTGGGAAGAACCTGTCCAGAAAAGCTCCAGTAAAACACTCCCAAGTCACATGAGTTTCATTCTCACCCCTATTTTCCTTCCACTATGTGAACCATATGTGAGCCACATGCTTAAGCTGGTAGGACGCCAACTCTACCCTATCATTTCAAGTCACTTGCATCACTCCAAATATTTCCTTGACCTCATCTATGATGTTCTGGGGTTTTCACCAACTTACGACCCAAGAAACTTCGGTGGTTTCATCCTAACAAAATCTCGGACCCTAGCTGCCACTAATCCACCACTAGTCTTCGCAAGAATTGGAACCTGCTGATTTTTATGGTTGGCTACACTCTGAGCCAAAAATTGGATAGCATTCTGAAACTCTTCATTTCAAACCTCATGGTCTGGGACGTGAGGAACTGTGTTAGCGTTGCGGGCATTAGCATTTCTCCTATAAGCTCTACGATGAGGCATCATCTGAAATGCATAACAAGGGATTAGAAAAGAGATCATACCCACACATGATAAGAATAACAAGAATTTAAAGTTTTTACTAAAATACTTTGTAGCCTCCCATTCATAGGTGTGGCGCGCTTCACACAGGAATGAGACTCTATTTAGTGCAGATTTTCAGACATCCTAGGACTGTTACACCTTATTCTCTTTGTCACCCCCGAGGCTACCCCCTTGACTTAAACACGGGACCTAGGATTACGAGTGACCACAAGATAACACTAAGCTGGCATATCAAGCATACTTAAACAACTGAACAACAGATACTAGGCGAAAGCTTAAATCATAAGATAAAATGAATTATGGGGAATACCTAATACTAGTCTAAATACATAAATACTAAAATTAGAGTTAAAGATACTGAACTATAACTCAAAATACTAAATCTAAATTTTTCTATGTCTGAAATAAGCCTTTAACTGACTAGAGATGTTGGAACATACCCCCAGCCAACTCTAGTAAAAGTGAAAATGAAATGGAAGACTGAATGTAAAAGAACATGTATATCTTCCTTGAAGAATGAGGACTCACCACTGCTATTGCTTAATACAGATCGGGAATCGATCTACACGTGATCTAAAATATAAGGACCTAAACCTATATCACGAAAAGATGTAGCGCAAAGTATGCATCAATACTGGAAATGTACTGAGCATGCAGGACAGGATAAAGCTGAACAAACATATAACTGAACAAAATATATTAAGCAATGATATGATTTGAACATGATGAAGATACTGAGATATACTACATATGAACTAAACTGAATGCAGTGACTAAGTACATAACATGTTGAAATCAAATGAAATGACCAAGTACATAACCTGCTGAAACTGTATACTGAAGTATAACTAGTAACCTGGTCAAATGCACTAGAGTTTGACTGTGAAAGCTACTAATAACCGACATATAACCACGTGAGCTAAATGTGGAGTCCGATCTCTACGCCCCATCGAGAGGATCCAATATACCTTGTCAAGGGTATAAAGACATGACTGGCATGATCACAAAAATCTAATGCCCAACAGAGGGGACTTATAAACCTATGAGGGCACGTAGTTCTGGGACTATGAGGGTGACTGATCCTAGTCCAACTCGGTGTTAAGCCTACTCCCAACTGGAATCTGTACAATACAACATAATTAAATTAAACTGGATAGCTCAATATTCTGACATGCTAACTGAAAATGCATCATTTAAGTATTGATAATGAAATATTTGAAAATTCAGTCACATATATTTGTTTATATGTCCTAGGTAGTGTAATTCATGAACTAAATGAATCTACACAACTATGGTTCTAAGTTTAATGCAAGGAACTAAGCGACATTGTTACGAAAACATGATAATCTGAGTAAGAGCACTACAACAATTGCATCACAACAATTCTCTAAAGTTTAGAAACGCTAGGTTTAAACCATATGTAGGGAATCAAGAATCTGACTGAATTCTAGGGACCTGATAGATGAAAGGAACCCACTAGTGAAATCCCACATACCTGGTGATGAATTCCACGGAGAAATCTTTCAATTTCAGAGCTGGAACTGAAGGGAACTTGTTGCGTTCTTGGAAGGGTTTTGGTCGACGGTTTCTTCTCATTTTTGCTCTGGTTTGGTTGATTTTTGGAGAATGAATTAACTAGGGTAAGTTATGATTTAGTTACCAGGCTTAAACAGACAAAAACTACATAGTTTAGGTGTTAAACGACGTAGTTTATGTGTCCAATGCATAGGGGAAAAGAACAAACGACC
This sequence comes from Solanum piurae, assembly GCA_029582685.1. Classification (NCBI taxonomy): domain Eukaryota; kingdom Viridiplantae; phylum Streptophyta; class Magnoliopsida; order Solanales; family Solanaceae; genus Solanum; species Solanum piurae. The sequence continues at coordinate 16,010 of JAJOOO010007396.1, forward strand.
CTCACATAAAACATGTTAAAGCCACCGACGACCCTTGACCGATGCACCATCTATAGACTGACAGCCCGTCCTGTCGGGCCATCGATCAGCTTCAAAGGATGGATTTGAGGGTCACGATCCACACACCAGGACCACAACCCGTGGTCTAACCTACGGTTCGTAGGTTCGGCCGTGGGTCGTGCCTTTTCTAAAGTTGTCTGGGCAGGTTGCTGATGGCCAACCAAGGATCCCACCTACGGTCCATAGGTGGCCTTTGTCTATGTCACCTGCAATTCCTGAAAAAATTTAAATTTTGCCCCTTCTGAATCTGGGGTGTTACATATATTCTTTTATTTTTCATTTATATTTTGTTTTCAAAAGTAATCCTGACATGTTGAATATGTTATTTCATGTCACACATACCTTTCATGCATGTGTGGTAATGATAGTAAGAAAAATAGGTCCATCACTACCCAGAATTTAAAATCACAGGATGATGATGAAGAAGATGAACATGTTGACACTCAACATGATTAAATTACTTATTATAGGGAACTATCGTATGAGGTAATACATTGAGATACAATACATGAACATGTGATATGATTAGAGTAATCAATCTAATATTTTTGTCAAATAACATGTGATTTGTATTTTAGGAATTTTGGGCACTCCAAGAACATATAGGTGGCGTAGAAACTTGATTGAAGAAGAGAATTATTTCTAACTTCTGAAGCAGAGCAAGTATCAATCAATCAAGATTTAAAATTATGGTGATTGTTGTTGCTTATGTTTAGTAAGGAGCACAAAACTTTGGTTGTTTTCCATTTCACTTTTAAGCTTCTTTGTAACATTATTCAATTATATGTTTTCCTATTTTTGTATGTATAGGATACTTATGACATGGAACAGAACTAGGAATAATCAATTGTGTACATGAATTTCATTTTCAAAGCATTAGCAAGTGGCTGAAGAGAAACAATTCTTGTCCTATTTGTAGAAGGATTTCTTTGACTCCATAACATAGGAATCTTTGATTCTCATTTAAAACCAACAAATTTCTCAGGCCCCATTTTCAGCTGATTAACTTGGTGGACAAACTACATACTTTTTGTATCTTGTTGATTGATGGAGTAGAATTATCCAAATGATAAACCTATGGATATGCATTTTCAGTTTGACATCTTTTTTTTTTTACTTTCAGCATTAGCCATAAAATCAACCATTTTATCAACTTTAGACTGGAAAATGTCATTTCTTACTTTTTCAGTTCGGTGTCTTTTCAGTATGAACTAATGTAGTAATTAATACTTTTGAGATTTTTGGAATGACATTTTGGTGTCATTTCTTACTTTTTAAGCTCCTCCATATTGAGCCTTATGTTTTTAAATGTCCTTTCCTTCAATGTCTTTGATTGTAGGTGTTAAAGGTCTGTCGAGGACTCTCATCCATAGTTCATAGTATTCAGCTTGAATGAAATCTTCCATCCTTGCCTCTCACCATGGGTAGTATTGTCCGTTAAATAAGGGTGGTATGTTGATATGTTGTCCTTGACCATGTGCAATAGGAGGTGTAGAATTCATAGTGATCTGAGTTGTTAGACCCTTGATTAAAATAATCTCGCTTTGATACCATTTGTTGGAATTATGACCTCTTTCTATCAAGGAACTTGTACTAACTATCTTTTCCTTGATTATATAGTAATTTGAAGTAAATAAGTGTGCAAGTCAATAACGCAACAGTTCACAACTTCTCTTTTATTAATCAGAACTTCAAACAACACAACGATTACACACCTCTGTAATCTAAGGAATTATAAACTCTAGTTCCTATACCCAAGAAAAAACCTCAAGGTTTAAGTCTTCTTAAGGTTTGACAAGTTGCACTAACATATTAAACCCACCCATGCTCAAAACTCACTTGTACTCAAAACAATTAACTACAACATCCGATGAATAATAATATTAACAATCTATTTTACGTTGTACTCCAACATGAATACAAGATTCTCGCAATCTCTGATCATTGCTCATTTGTAACTTTGTAAGTGCGCAAGTGTTTTTACAGAAAACCCATCTCTTTATATAAACTTATAGACGCTTCCTTCTTTGAGTTGAACTTAATATATTTGGCATGTTTCATATTTCTTGTAGGACTTAGAAGTATTTTAAACTACTCCTACAGGGGTGCGACTATATTTAGTGTCATATTCATCTTTTCCTAATAATATTAGGCTAACGCAAGTTCATGTTGAATCAACTTGTTCCATGAATCTTTTCAGTCTTCAAAATTTTAATTTATGCAAATCTAAAAAATAAGAAAAATAAATTAAAACAAATTGAGAAAATTAATTAATTTCGTGTCATGATTAGGAAATTTAAATTGTTTAAATCACTTGTATTGATATATATTCAACATTCATCCCATTTGATCGTTCATTTTCATTGAATAGCATAAATTTCTCATTGCAATTACTTATATTAGTATATATTAAGCATCACTCATTTGATTGTTCATTTTCATTGCATAGTAAATATTTCTTCATTTGTAAAGTTATTTGAAAACTTAATTTTCTACAATTACTAATATTTGTATATATTTAACATTCACACACTTTAATTCTTCATTTTCATATAGTAGCATATATTTCTCCGCTTGAAGTCTTTGAAAAAAAATCTTGCAATTAATGTTGCAGACAATGCTTCATTTACCTAATTACTATATATAAAATAGTACCCCTTCAACTAGTAATTTCATTGAATAATAAATACATCTCTTTTACTACAATATATTCATCGTTCACCTCTTTGGACCTTTCATTTTTAGAACATAAAAAAAGTTCTTCACTATTACATTCTTGCAAAAATGGTGAGTTATTTTTTTCTATTCTTATTTCACTGTTGAAATGAGGATAAATGTTTTAGACTGGATATATGTATGGATAGATCTTGGTTTGTAAATTTAGTTATTTGTGCCACTATGTTTTATTAGAGAAATCATGCATGTGAGCTTATGTCGTATATATTGGTTCATAAATTTAATTATTTGTGCCACCATGTTTTTTAGAGAAATTATGTCTATCAGGTCATGTCCTTTGATCCATGAAAACTATTCTCATCTTTATATTTTGATGTTTGATTGAGTCACTGATCAATTTGTTCATTTTTTTTGTTTATGTACTTGCTTATTAAAATCAAGATTATTAAGTTGAGATAAAATGTTAAATTTAATATCACTAGAGCCATAAGTTTTAATTTATGCTTCTAAATCCACACAAGTCTATATTTTCTCAAGAGACAAACTCGTGGTTGAGATTCAAATTTTATGTTTATGATTTTTGTCTTGTTTTTTTTAACTAGTCCATTTTTGTTTACTTCATAATTGATGTTGTTTGTTGCCTTCGTTTTGTTATCTCATATAGATTAAAGAGTCAATTATATAACTAATTTACTAGAGACTAATGTTTCTTGTCATTGTTCTTGCTGTAGACCAGTGATATTGACAAGTCTCCTTGATTCTCAGGTTCTTCAACAACAAAGATATTGAGTGATTTGCGGTATATTCAGTCTTTCTTTATTAAAAATTTTCAACTAGAGTTCACCATTTTATGAAATATTTTGTTGAGGTAAATTTTGTTCAGTGTCCCGATATTGAAGTTTTTGAAACAATCATTATAAAAGAAAAATTACACTTTATTTGACAAATGATTTTCTTGTGAACTTTTTCATGGATTGTGTTTTATAATTTTTATAAACTCAATTTAAGCTTAAAGTTGATTTAATGTCATATATGATTATTTCTCTAGTTAGTAGTCAATGATTCTATAGAAAGGTCATTTTAACTCTTTTTTTTTTAATTTATTAATTTTTTTATTTTAATGTCTGATTTTATGAAGAAGCAGTGGTGGGAGCGAGGGGGATATGATCTAGATAAAAAAAATTGTGTGTATTTTGGGTTGACCAGAAAAAATGTGTTGTTAATGCTTTAAAGGATTTGTTATGAAAAGTTCTATCCTTTTGAAAATAGGCAGTCCCACTCGCAAACCTTAAATCTTTTCCTAGATTTATATTTCCAAGAAGATTTATGTTAAAGAGACATTTATTTATTTTTCTTCTCATAGATTTTAGGATTTAGCTTTTATTGGTTCAATTTTCTTCCCTATTTAATTTAGTTGGAGTACATAATTTCAAAAGAGCTTTGTTTTTCCTTATTTTAATTATGCTAGAATTTTCTGAATTCAAATGACATTTGATTTAGTTTAAAAATTAATTTCTATTAAAAAAAAAGTTAACTATGAACACAGTAGATGTTGAGGTTAGATCATTAGTATCATGTAAACAAAGATTATGTTATGCTAAATTTTCAGAATTGTATTATCTTTTGAAGACAATTTCATGTTAAAAGAATTTAAATAGTTTGAAGGTTATGTTCTACTAATTGATTTTACTAGCGAAGGTGTTCATTAAACATTTATACCCATTTTAACGCCTAACATTGATGATGTAATATCACTACAACAAAAGATACATTTAGTGGCAAAGATTTTTATTTTGGAGAAAAAATATTTAGTAAAAATTAAATTAATGTCATTGCATTCAGAGTCACTAAAGACATTATGTTACAACCCGAGCCTACACCTGGACGTGGCCGGCACTTGAGAACCATTGTTGGTCCCCAAGTGAACCCTCATCATGGCTGACTAGAAGCGGAAGAGTAACTAAAGCATACAAAGCTTAAAAACTGAAATGATTAATAAAATATAGTATATTCAACTCGCTAGAAATAGGCAACTTAAGTGTTCAAAAAAATAAACAAAATAAAATAACAGACTTATGAAATTCTATTGTCTATCTATGAAGCCTCTAACTGACAATGATGGAAGTTGGGACAAGACCCACGACATCCTACAATTGATATAACAGAAAGTACAAGTGGAACCCTCTGTAAGCAAGGAGGCTCGTCATAGCAAACTTGAACTGCATGTGGTATCAGCGAAGCACTTGTTGATGATCCTGAATATTTGTATCTGCATCATGAAACGATGTAGGACAAATGTGACAAATGTCTCAGTACATGGAATGCACGAGCATGTAAGGGAAAATCTAAAGCATAAACATAAGCTTGAACTAGTAGCAAAGAAACATACTGACCTCTTCTCAGAGTTACTCAACTCAAGGAATAGTTAAGGATACTTTAAACTACTCAAACTTACTCAATTCATAAGTACTCAACGATAACATACTCAACTGAGTTAAATAGTGCTCAACTCAACAATAAGGTACTTGACTCAATGAAACACAGTTCAACTCAAGATACACAACTCAATATACTCAAGAATAACGCAACAATAAAAGATGCAATATATGGAAAGCTTTTAAAACACTAGATAGCAAGTCAATGTATTGAAGAATACAATAACAACTCAATTTGTATATAACAAAACAAAATATACCTATGTGGGAGATTCTCTAACTGACAACCATCACTATGAGCTATGTGATGATATAACGTCTAGCCCACGCTACCAGAACTGTACTATACTTTATTGGTGTATAGAACCTTTCAACTAATTGGATCCACTAGTATAAACTAAAAAGAACGAAGGTATTATCTAAGAAGTATGACCCTTTCTACCCACGTTGGCTACATGGTTTATGTGGGCTATGAGTTGTCTAAACTCTCCCACATATCGGCGCTCAATACTACTTCCAAAATATTAATAGCTCATATGTTTAAAAACATAACTCTTTTTGTGGTTTGAGATTATTTCTCAAAATCATTCTCTAAAAAGAGATGGTACTCGACTGCTCAAACCTCTTTTGGAAATCTCAGTTTCCTTCTCTTTTAAATGTGAAAACATTGACTCTTGGAATACTTAGTTCCCATATATCATTTTAAAGAAAATGAACTCAGCTCTACTTTTCCTCAACTCAGTGCTCCAGTCTTTAAAAAAAGTTTTAAAACAATTTGTAAAAAGGACTTCTTAAAATTGGGTTCAAGCCGAATTACGGACGTGAATGACTCAATTCAAGGTTCTCAATAAGAATGCATAGAACTCAATACTGGGAACTCAACAACTCCCAAAATCAAGGAGTCAATGATTATACTCATCTCAAGAATGCTCGACTCGGAGGGTTCATGCGGAATTATGAGCATGAACTACTTAACTCAAGGATTCATGATACCTCTCATCTCAAGACTGCTCAACTCATAGGGTTCATGCAGAGTTATGGGCATGAACTACTCAACTCAAGGACCTTCACGGGTAAATTTAGTAGCCCAATGATTAGGAATATAATCCCAAAATGATTAGAAACTCAATACTCAAGACTCAGAACTTGAAGATACTACTCCTTTCAAAGATACTCAACTGATGGAGTTTAGAAGGAATTTATGGGTATGAACGACTCGAATCAAGGGTCTAAATAACATTATGGAACACATGTATACGACTCTTCTCAGTATCATACTTACTTCCTCAAAACTTAGCTCAAATTGACAGTTTATCTAGAAGGATTCATAGTTGAACTCAAAAGCTTTCTTTTACTCTACTTTTGACTCTCTCTTCAATGTAAATTATGAATTCAACAGTTATAGTTCATGATATGAAATATCTCGTGTTGATAAAGTAGACTCGTGAATACATTCTCATACTTACTTGCTCGAGTCTTAAAATAAGTTATTAGAAATTGTAGAAGACTCCTCATAAAGACTCTAAGGACTGTCTCAAAATATTCGGAAGAACTCTCAAAACTTAACTCTTAGCTCTACCTTGAATTTGAAATATGAAATCAAGGTTATGATGTGCGATAGGAAAGATATTGTGGAGATTAAAAGTGTTTTAGATAGTTAATTATGATAAAACAGTAGAAAAACACTATCTAGGGAGCAGTCCGCGGCGCGGAGATGAATTATAATGTTTGGTCAAAATAATTTTTGAGACAGTAGGGTCCGCGATCTCTCCGCGACGTGTATAGGAAAAAATTCATTCTGAAGGAACAGCTCCGCGACACGGAGCTGGTAAACTATTTTTGTCTGACATTTTCCTTCTTCATTTTCTAACACCAATTCACCTAAATTTAATTCTTTTTCTCAATTCCTCTTTATATTTGAATACCCAATACATGTACAAAAGAATCTAATCAAACACAACTCTAAAATCGACAAGATTTCCTCAAGAACTCCTCAATCTCATCTTAAATCAAGAACATAAGCCAATTTCAAGAACACAATTCAAGAACATCAAACCTTCAACTTTCTAAAATAAATTTAACGCTAAATTTAGCATGATTGGCATGTGGGTGAATGAACCCAACACTATGGAAACATACATACCTCTTAGGGATCAAACCCATGATGTAAATCTGCAACAAAATTCAAGAACCTCTAAGAACACCTTGATCCTTTCCTCTTTTCTCATCTTTTCTGTTCTAAAACTCTTAACTAAATCCCTATGCGTATATTAGGATTATAAAACTGAACCTAATCATATTAGACCCTTAAGACCTTACTAAAAATGAATTAAATCTAATTGGGTAAGGAAAAGACCAAAATACCCCTCACTATTTTTGGTAATTTTCCTTAATTGGATAGGCTGACTTAAAAGGGCATATCTCACTCATTTGAACTCGAAACTTAGCAAACTTGATAGCGTTGGAAAGATAACTCAAAGACTGTTCATTATCTATCTTGTAGACCACCTAAATGATCCTGTACTTCGAGTTATGGTAGTTTGAAGTTTACCCAAAACTCATAATTTAAGCATAACTTGCAAAATTTCAGATATTGCTATTTTCAATTTAGTTATTTTTTGAACTCAAGGTGCTACATCTAGTGACCTGACCTTAATTCTTATGAAATAAATTCCTTGGTAAAATTCTACTCACAAAAAAAGATGGTTTGAGTCTTAGATCAAATATTTTATGGGATGTTACAATATATTCCCCTTGGATCATTCGTCCTCGAATGATGGCTGAACTTGGTATAGAACAGGGTTACTCTTATCATCTCTGACATACCAACTAGAATTTTCCCACATTACTATTCAGAACCAACTAAGGTCTCTCATTTAGCTATTTCTTATAGTAAAACTTCATTCTCTCGTTCCTACTCATTTATAACCTTAGACGGAATTATCATACCATCATTATCACGATAGGATCATTAACCTTATCTTTCTAGCATCACTTTATTACTAAAAGGACCTCTCAAAAGATATCTCTCATACTCTTTGGAACCTATTACTATCTTATTCTCAAATACTTGACTTGATTTCTCATCTTCTCATCTCCCCCTTAGGTCTTAAGCTGACACTTGAAAGTTATGGATACATCCAATCATCTCTAAACTGGTCTACATCTTCTTTTACTCTAACAATCGGGATAAGTTTTATCTCATGACTAATGAACTCTCCACAAGCAGGTACTAAGACATATTTCTAAGGTGTTTCTTTAACCTATTCTAATTATATACCCTCTCAGTACACCGCTTAATGCTCTTTCTACTCTTGTGACTTAGCCCCATTTCACTGCACTTATCTAAAGGTTAGGGTTTCTCACTTGTACCACTCATATCTATTACATCTAATCACCTCAAATCCTCACCTACACTATGTCAAGTCTTCTAGATCAAATCTCTAGACTAAAATCATCACCCTCCTGTTCCCCTTCTTTTGATCATAACACTCCTCTCAAATTCAAGCTTAATGTTCATTACTAAACCTTAATATCAATACAATTGCTCGCGTACTATACTATACCTCATTACTTAATAAATTTTATAACCTTCTGAACATCATGACCCTCTCAAACATATCATAAGCCTAGCTTAGATCTGTCACTTCATGAATACTCTATGCTTCTATTCAAAACATATATTTAGCCTCCTCTAACACGATTTCACATCGGCATCAACTCTGTTCTGGTTAAAAATATATATACTTTATCTCATCTTGACTAGCAACTCTTACTCCACCTCCTATCATGATACCTTCACAACTCATCACTTCTTAGTCTACCCATAAAGGAAAACTCCTCATCAATAACATACTACTCCATGACTATAATAACATAGATTGCCTCATCCATATCTCTTTTTCTTTGCTTACTAAAACCTCTGCATACATTCCTATAACTCTGGGCCATTTCAGTACTATTTCTCATGATCTTGTAACTCATGCTACCTTTTCCGAGTGAAAATATTGCCCAAGCTCTAACATACCATCCTCTTAAAGGTCTTAGCTGAATCTGGTTTACGGAAGAGTGTAAAACTCACTTTTAGCTCAAATGCACGATTCATATGAACATGAGTGTATTCCTCCAAAACTCAACACTTCACTCACTCATGGGCTTCTCTTAAGCCCCTCTGGAGTTTAATGACTTCCTCAAGACTCTTGCTAAGAAAAACTCATCGATAAAGCACTCACTTTGCTTTTCGACCACCTCTAGTATGAAGGGTAGTCGAACGAATCTGAGAAATGCACAAGTATGAACAAATATATATGGCATAGTTCTATTTCACGATTAAGAGTATGAAAGAAAGGAAAAGTTTTCTTTAATGTATGTAGTCCCTCGTTTATAGAAGTAGAGCCTTAACAACCATCAACAAGACCCTATTAACACAGCTTCATAGACATCCTAGGACACTTAAACTCTGTGCTCAGATACCAAGTTTGTCACTACCCGAGCCTACACCCTAGACGTGGCCACCACTCCAGAACCATTGCTAGTTCGCAAATGAACCCTCATCTTGGCTGACTACAAGCGGAATACTAACTCAAGCATACAAAGCTTAAAAACTGAAATGATTAACAAAATATAGTATATTAAACCTACCAGAAATAGGCAACTTAAGTCTTTAAAACATTTAACAAAATAAAAGAACAGCATTTAGAAACTCTATTTTCTATCTAGGAAGCGTCTAACTGAAAAGAAATGAAGTCAAGAGAAGACCCACGACATCCTACAACTGATATAACTGAAATTACAAGTGGAACCCTCCGTAAGCAAGGAGGCTCACCATAGCTAACTCAAATTGCATGTGGTATCAATGAAGCGCTTGTTGATGATCCTAAATACCTCAATCTGCATCATGAATCGATGCAGGCCAAATGGATCAATACATGGAATGTATGAGCATGTAAGGGGAAATTTAAAGCATAAACCTAAGCTTGAACTAGTAGAAAAGAAACATACTTACCTCT
>JAJOOO010007397.1:0-27255 GCA_029582685.1 Solanum piurae
TTTGGGGTTAAAAGCCTTGCTATTTCGTAGCCAAGACAACCCGAACCGAAACTGACACTCAATAATATTATCATTAAAGTGATAAATATTTTTTTTATTATTTAAAGAGACGTGAGGGATTTTCCAGCAAATATTTAGTAGTATTAAACTTTAAATGATATATTTATTCTTATAGTATATTCAACCGTACATAAAAAAAGATATATTTCATATTATATTATATCGTATTATTTGAAGATGATTACTTTTTACTAAGACTAATTTTTAAAAATGTTAGTATTTTTCTTTCTCCGCTTTTGATATTGATTTGTTGTCTCATTCATTTTTAATCAACGATTTTGAATTTAAATTTTAAGTTCAAAATTATTTTAATTGTAAGCGCTTTATTCTTATTTTTGAAAGTACCATTTTTCTGATGACCATGTTTCTAGTTTATTTCATAATATATACCAAAAATAAAATTGATTTTTTTAGCAGAAGGACTTGCCCATAGTCACAAATCATGAGCTCTCCTCCATCTTTGCATTCGAAGCACCAATCTTCTACAAGTTCTTCTTTGTTGAAAATCTTCTTGCCCCTCTTCGTCGCAATTTGTAGCAGATGAGTTTCTTGAAATTGAATTACTAGAGACCAAATTAACTATAATCAAGATAATTCTCATGTTTAGTTTAGATGATCAAAACTAAAATGCAGATATGACAATTGTTAGTGTAATTTTTTTCCTTTTAGAAAAAATAGCAGAAAAAATATACACATTAACAAACAAACAAAATCAAAGCTTGATGATTAGTTCGGAGAATGAAATACCCATTAACCAAACAAAATAAAAAGCAAGGTTCTCTTAACACAAAATTCTGAATAAATACCAAGAATCATAAGAAAATTATAGATTTGCAAACACTTCTAGCACCCATTGACCTAAAAACATGAATGTCATTTTGATTAATGGAAAGATGTCATAAAAATCAAAACAAGAAAAAAATTAGCATTACTGGTCCGACATAGACGAAAATCACTACCTTCTTCAATAGAAAGCTGAAAAATTTTGCTCAGCAAGAACATCAACCATAGTAGAGAGAATTGGGGGTAGTAAAAAAATCAGAGAATTGGGAGTAACGATAAAAAAGAGGATTGTTGATTGTGTGCCAACAATTCATAAGTAACTGATTGTTGTATCAAACAAAAAATTTCTCCAATCCAATAAGTATAACATTGTTGAATTGGACTCTTCTATTAAAAAATCTTATTAGAAAAATCTTTCTATTTTTGTTACCCTCAATTCTCTCTTTTTTTCGTTACCCCTAATTCTCTCTCTTTTTTTCATTACCCCCAATTCTCTTTTCTATAGTTGATGTTATCGATGAACAAAACTTTTCTGCTTTCTATTGAAGAATGTAATGATTTGCGTCTACGTTGGACTAGTAATGCAGATTTTTTTTCTTGTTTTGATTTTTATGATATTTTTCAGTTGATCAAAATGACAGTCATGTATTTTAGCTCAACGGGTGCTAGAAGTGTTTGAAAATCTATAATTTTGTTATGATTCTTGGGAGTTCTTTAGAATTTTGTGTTAAGAGAACCTCCTTTTCTGTTGTGTTTTGTTAATGGGTATTTCATTCTCCGGGCTAATCATCAAGCTTTGATTTCTTTGTTTGTTAATGTAAATATTTTTTTTTGCAAATTTTTTTAAAAGAGAAAATATTACACTAACAATTGCCATATCTACATTTTAGTTTTGATCATCTGAACTAAAATTGGGAAGTTTCTTGATTATAGTGAAGTGGGTCTCTGGTAATTGAATTTCAAGAAACTCATCTACTACCAATTGCAACAAAGAGGGAAAAGAAGAATTTCAACAAAGAAGAACTTGCAGAAGATTGGTGCTTTGAATGTAAAGATGGAGGAGAGCTCATGATTTTTTACTATGGGCAAGTCTTTTTGCTAAAAAATTAATTTATTTTTGGTATATTTGATGAAATAAACTAGAAACATGGTCATTATTTGGAAACATTTTTCTGATGACCATGTTTCTAGTTTATTTCATAAAATATACCAAAAATAAAATTTGATTTTTTTAGCAAAAGAACTTGCCCATAGTCACAAATTATGAGCTCTCCTCCATCTTTACATTCAAAGTACCAAACTTCTACAAGTTCTTCTTTGTTAAAAATCTTCTTGCCCCTCTTCGTCGCAATTTGTAGTAGATGAGTTTCTTGAATGTGACTATGGGCAAGTCATGATTTGTGACTATGGGCAAGTCCTTTTGCTAAAAAATCAATTTTATTTTTGATATAATTGATGAAATAAACTAGAAACATGGTCATCATTTGGAAACATTTTTATGATGACCATGTTTCTAGTTTATTTCATCAAATATAACAAAAATAAAATTAATTTCTTTAGCAAAAGCACCAATCTTCTGCAAGTTTTTCTTTGTTGAAAATATTCTTGCCCCTCTTCGTCGCAATTTATAGCAGATGAGTTTCTTGAAATTGAATTACTAGAGACCCACTTCACTATAATCAAGAAAATTCTCATGTTTAGTTCAGATGATCAAAACTAAAATGCAAATATGGAAATTGTTAGTGTAATTTTTTCCCATTTAGAAATAATAGCAGAAAAAACATGTACATTAACAAACAAATAAAATCAAAACTTGATTAACCCGGAGAATGAAATACCCATTAATAAAACACAACTGAAAAGTTGGTTCTCTTAACTCAAATTCTGAAGAAATACCAAGAATCATATTAAAATTATAGATTTTCAAATACTTCTAGCCCATTGACCTAAAAACATGAATGTCATTTTGATCAACCGAAAAATGTCATTAAAGTCAAAACAAAAAATCGTCACCTTCTTCAATAGAAATCTGAAAAATGTTGTTCAGCGATAACATCAACCATAGAAGAGAAAATTGGGGGTAATGAAAAAAAAGAGTGAATTGGGGGTAACAAAAAAAGAGAGGATTGTTGAGTGTGTATCAGCAATTCATAAGCAACTGATTGTTGTATCCAAGAAAAGATTCCTCCAATCCAAGAAGTATAACTTTGTTGAATTGGACTCTTTTATTCAAAAAATCTTATTATAAAAATCTTTCTATTTTGGTTACCCTCAATACTCTCTTTTTTCGTTACCCCCAATTCCCTCTTTTTTTCATTAACTCCAAATCTCCTTTCTATGGTTGATGTTATCACTGAACACAACTTTTCAGTTTTTCATTGAAGAATGTAGTGATTTGCATCTATGTTAGATCAGTAATGCTGGTTTTTTTTTCTTGTTCTGATTTTTATGATATATTTAAGTTGATCAAACGGCATTCATGTTTTTTAGGTCAATGGGTGCTCGAAGTGTTTGAAAATCTATAATTTTTGTTATGATTCTTGAGAGTTCTTTAGAATTTTGTGCTAAGAGAACCTGCTTTTTTGTTGTGTTTTGTTAATAGGTATTTCATTCTCCAGGCTAATCATCAAGCTTGATTTCTTTGTTTATTAATGTATATATTTTTCTGCTATTTTTCTAAAAGGGGAAAAAATTACACTAACAATTGTCATATTTGCATTTTAATTTTGATCATCTGAACTAAACATGGGAAGTTTCTTGATTATAGCGAAGTAGGTCTCTGGTAATTCAATTTCAAGAAACTCATCTACTACAAATTGCAACGAAGAGGGGTAAAAAGATTTTCAACAAAGAAGAACTTGCAGTAGATTGGTGCTTTGAATGTAAAGATGGAGGAGAGCTCATGATTTGTGACTATGGACAAGTCCTTTTGCTAAAAAACCAATTTTTTTTGGTATATTTGATGAAATAAACTAGAAACGTGGTCATCATTTGGAAACATTTTTCTAATGACCATGTTTCTAGTTTATTTCATCAAATAAACCAAAAATAAAATTGATTTTTTTAGCAAAACGACTTGCCCATAGTCAGAAACCATGAGCTCTCCTCCATCTTTATATTCAAAGCACCAATCTTCTACAAGTTCTTCTTTGTTGAAAATCTTCTTGCCCCTGTTATTCGTAATTTGTAGCAGATGAGTTTCTAGAAATTGAATTACTAAAGACCCACTTTACTATATTCAAGAAAATTCTCATGCTTAGTTGAAATGATCAAAACTAAAATGCAGATATGGCAATTGTTAGTGCAATTTTTTCCCTTTTAGAAATAATAGAAGAAAAATATACATATTAACAAACAAAAAAAATCAAAGCTTGATGATTATCCCGGAGAATGAAATACCCATTAACAAAACACAATAGAAAAGCAGGTTCTCTTAACACAAAATTCTAAAGAAATATCAAGACTCATAAGAAAATTATATATTTGCAAACACTTCTAGCACCCATTGACCTAAGAACATGAATGTCATTTTAATCAATCGAAAGATGTCATAAAGGTAAAAACAAGAAAAAAAATCAGCATTACTGGTCCAACATTGAAGGAAATCACTACCTTCTTCAATAGAAAGCTGAAAATTTTTGCTCAGTGAGAACATCAACCATAGAAGAGAGAATTGGGGGTAACGGAAAAAAACTGATTGTTGAGTGTGTGTCAGTAATTCATAAGTAACTGATTGTTGTATTCAAGAAAAGATTCCTCCAATCCAAGATGTATAACTTTGTTGAATTGGACTCTTCTAATAAAAAACATTATTAAAAAAATCATTTTTTTTTCATTACTCTCAATACTCTCTTTTTTCGTTACCCCCAATTCTTTTTTTTTTCTCATTACCTCCAATTCTCTTTTCTATGGTTGATGTTATTGCTGAACAAATCTTTCAGCTTTTTGTTGAAGAATATAGTGATTTGTGTCTATGTTGGACCAGTAATACAAAAAAAAAATCTTGTTTTGATTTTTATGATATCTTTCAGATGATAAAAATGGCATTCATCTTTTTTAGGTCAATGGGTGCTAGAAGTGTTTGAAAATCTATAATATTGTTATTATTCTTGGGAGTTCTTTAGAATTTTGTGTTAAGAGAACCTGCTTTTCAATTGTATTTTTTTAATAGGTATTTCATTCTCCGGGCTAATCATCAAGCTTTGTTTTTCTTTGTTTGTTAGTATATATATTTTTCTGCTATTTTTTCTAAAAGGGAAAAAATTACACTAATAATTGTCATATCTGCATATTAGTTTTGATCATCTGAACTAGCCATGGGAAATTTCTTGGTTATAGTGAAGTGGGTCACTAGTAATTATATTTCAAGAAACTCATCTACTACAAATTGCGACGAAGAGGGGAAAGAAGATTTTCAACAAAGAAGAACTTGCAGAAGATTTGTGCTCTGAATGTAAATATGGAGGAGAGCTCATGATTTGTGACTATGGGCAAGTCCTTTTGCTAAAAATTCAATTTTATTTTTGATATAATTGATGAAATAAGCTAGAAACATGGTCATCATTTGGAAACATTTTTATGATGACCATATTTCTAGTTTATTTCTTCAAATATACCAAAAATAAAATTGATTTTTTAGCAAAAAGACTTGCCCATATTCACAAATCATGAGCTCTCCTCCATCTTTACATTCAAAGCACCAATCTTCTGCAAGTTCTTCTTTGTTGAAATCTTCTTTCCCCTCTTCGTCGTAGTTTGTAGCGATGAGTTTCTTGAAATTGAATTATCAGAGACCCACTTCACTATAAGCAAGAAAATTCTCATGTTTAGTTTAGATGATTAAAACTAAGATGCAGGGAAATTGTTAGTGTAATTTTTTCCCTTTTAGAAAAAAATATATACATTAACAAACAAAGAAAATCAAAGCTTGATGATTAGCCTGGAGAATGAAATATTCATTAACAAAACACAACAGAAAAACAGGTTCTCTTAACACAAAATTCTGAAGAAATACCAAGAATCATAAAAAACTATAGATTTTCAGACACTTCTAGCTCCCATTGACCTAAAAATATGAATGTCATTTTGATGAACCGAAATATGTCACAAAAATCAAAACAAGAAAAAAACCTGGCGGACCGTAAGTCTGGCTGTTGATGAGGGTTGGCAGTTATTTGGAAATAAAGGATGTTTGGTCAACTTCAAACAGTCATATCTTTTAGCACAAAATGAATTAGGTGACCTATGACCTATCAGATTAATTGAATCCTCTTTCCAACGCCACCGAGTTTGCTAAAATTCAAGCTCGGAGTAAAAGGTTATGCTCGTTTCAGTAGAGCCATGTTGGGCAGGGGCACAACCATGACCCAATTGACGGGCAGTGGTTCAAACGACGGCCCTTCAGTCCCCTCGTGAGTGGCACTTCGTCAGCCTTAAGTCAGGGTTATTTTTGTCTTTTCCCCTATGCGTTAGGCACTTAAACTACGTCGTTTCATGCCTAATCTACATCGTTTAACTCAGTCTAAGCCTAATAACCTAGTCAGACATACCCAGAACACTCATTCTCCAAAAAATCACCCAACTTAGAGCAAAAAGAAGAGAAAAAGTCACCAGTTTCTTCCAAGAACAAGCAACTTTATTCTTCGAAGTTCAACCCCGAAATCCAAATAATTTCTCCGTAGATTTCATCACCAGGTATATGAGATTTCATTAGTGGGTTCGTTTCACCCATTAGGTCCTTAGAATTCAGTTAGTTCTTTAGATACTCATAAACTATTCAAACCTAGGGTTTCTATATTTTCAAGACTTATTGTGATTATGGTTCCTTTTATCTAAATAACTTATTTCTTGATAATTCAGTATAATTCCTTGCATAGAACTCAGAACTCTGGCTTGTGTAAATTTATCCTTGTTCATGAATTATACTTGCTAGGCCAGTTAGACAGAAATTCATGCTTTAGATTTCAAATACTATTCACAGTATATAAATGTTGCATTCTCAGTTAGTATGTCAGTTTTGAGCTATTCAGTATTTAGAGCATTTTAGCTTCATGAATATTCAGTTGGGAGTAGATTTAGTACCGAGTTGGAGTAAGGTTCAGTGTACCCTCAAAGTCCCAGAACTATGTGCTCGCGTAGGTTTATAAGTTCCCTCTGTTGGGCATCAGTTTTAGTGATCACACCACAATCATGCTTCTATACCCCTGGCAAGGTATATTGGGTCCTATGAATGGGGCGTATACATCAGACTTCATGTTTAGCTCACGTGGTTTATGTCAGTTAATAGTAGCTCCCATAGTGAGACTCTTAGTGCATTGACCAAGTTTTCAGCATTTACATTAGTATACAGTTTAACATGTTACCTTTATGATTAGTACTTGGTCATTTCATTCAGTTTAGTTTTCATTTGTACTTAAGTACATATATATATCATTGCTCAGTTAAGTATTGTTTAGCTTATATACTTTGTTCAGCTTAGCATATCTATATCATGCATGCTCAGTACATTCTAAGTATTGACACATACTTTTCGCTATATCATTTCATGATGTAGGTTTAGGCACTCAACATCCGGATCACGATTAGATAGATTCTCGATTTGACTTCTGCAGCTTCAGTTGTGAGTCCTCATACTTTGAGGTTAATAGACATGCTTTTTATCTTAGACTTTATTTCTAGTTTTCAGTTTTGTTAGGATTAGCTGGGGGCATGTCCCAACAACTCAATTCAGTAGAGACTTTACAGACATAGTAGTAGATTCAGCTCGAGTTGTTAAGTGTTGTTTCAGTCATCACTAAACTCTTATTATTATATCATATATTCAGACTAGTTGGGTTTTCCCCCAGTTTAGATATCCACTATTTTTAGCTTACGCATAATACATGTATTACTTAGTCATTTTTAGTATGCTTGATATATGCCAGACTCAGAGTTAGCTTGGGGTCACTAGTGAAACTAGGTCCCGTATTACGTTTAGGAGGTAGCCTTAGGGTGTGACATATTCTTTCCCCTTGAGATGAGGGAGACAAAGGTACTTGAGTTCATTAACTTTCGTCAAGGAAATATGAGTGTGAAGGAGTATGCTTTGAAATTCATACAATTGTCCAAATATGCTCAAACTATAGTTGCCGATTCAAGGACAAGGATGAGTAAGTTTGTATTGGGTGCTTCTGACTTGGTGGTCAAAGAATGTCTAACTGTCATGCTTGTTAAGGATATGGATGTATCCCATTTGATAGCTCATGCACAAAAAAGTAGAAGAAAAGAAGTTTAAGGAGAAAACTAGGGAGTCAAAGAGGGAAAGAAAGGATAATTGTAATTTCTCACACTCAAGGTTCGGTGGAGGTAATCGTTCCCAAGGTAATGGTTCTAGTGAGCAAATGGTACCCGAGTTTCAAAGGTGTGGTAAAAATCCATAGAAGTGAGTGTCTAACCGATACAAATGCATGTTTTAATTATGGAAAAATGGATCATAAGATAAGGGATTGTCCTTCGATCGCTAAGAATGAGGGAGATAATTGTCGATGGACTCAACCTTACCCTTCCTTAGGTTCAATGGTGGTTAGAAACATAATAGGTCTTATGCACTTCGGGATCGACAAGATCATGAGGGTTCCCTCGATGCAATGATTAGCAAGTTATGATAATTTAGCTAGTAGTTATGCATTGCTTGATATTAGGTGTTTCATTGGCTATTATAGGACCCCTAATGTAACTAAGACAAGTCATTGATTCATGGAGGAAAGCTTATTGTTTCTCAAAGTTAAAACCTTTGTTTAAGGCAGTCCCTAATTTCATTATTTGGTTCATTTGTAAAAGAAGAAATGTTATTTGAAATGGTGGTTTTATGTCAAAACATACTTTGATCCTAGGTGTGAATAGAATGATTTTCTTGTTGGCTAAAGTTAGATATCCATGGTTGAATGAAATACCTAATACTTGGCCACTAATTGTTAAATATTTGGAAGAATATGCTCATTTAAACTACTGCAAGGTGGTGACTTGGAAACTCCATTACTTGGACAGTCTCAAATGTAATAATAATAGGTGTAGCCAAGAAAATCCTTGTCTTAGTGCATTGGCATTTTGTATTAGGATTGATGAAGGTGATTTGGTATATGCTGAGTCACAGAAAATAGAAGAAGTTTCAGTAATTGAAGTTGCAGTAAGAGTAGTTAAACAAGGTCTGGATTACTGTGTTCGAAAGGATTATCTACCATTAACTATAGAAATAGATTCATTGATTACAAAGAAAATTTTGGATGGGGTTTGGGAGGTTCCTTGGATTGTTGCTATGGATGTGAGAAACATAAAGTTTTCGATGCACAATAGGAATGTGGAGGTGGTTCAAACTTTCAGAGAAGGGAATAAAGTAGCCGATTTTTAAACTAATAATGTTATTCATTTTGCAGGTACAGATACACAGAGATATTTCCACATACATGAGTTACCACAACAAGCACAAGCCATCATTCAATTGGAAAAGAATCAAATCCCTAATTTAAGAATAAAAAAGATGCAAAATAGGGGATTTACCACAGTTGCTCATATTACAAGTTGATACGCAGGGCTACAACAGGAACAATTACAAGGGAATAATATCAAGACAATGATACTACACTGCAACAAGAAAGAAATAAAGTCTCCATCAAAGCTTAGTAAAACATTATGTATTTTCAATTCTGCTTTGAGATCGGTATTAGGATGCTTACCTCTCTAGATCTGAAATCATACATGGTGGTATTAGCTTCTATGGATCTCATTATGTGTAAGATCGATGATATACAGAGAATAATGCTCTAATATTGGTATGAACTGAAATGGAAGTCCAATTGATTTCTTACAAATAGTGATTTTTATGTGGTCCCATCCATCATGCAACTTGATCCCAGCTAAGATGTTCACTCATCAAGTTGAAGAAGTCTTCTTGGGTGTTGAATCATGGCGTTAGTGAGAGCCTTTTGATATATAAATGATTACACTCTAAACTCAGGTGCATTGATGATTTTAGCTGGTCTATTGGAGTCGATGCTAGTGAAGTCAGAAATTAGGCCGACATTCTATCAGAGAAGATGAAGCCTCATCTGGTGTGATTTTGAGGAATGTCGGACTAACCAATTTTGGGAACCATTTTCCTAATTGGTTACTTACTGCTCCTTTAATTTTTTTATTTTAATTTTTTGTTATTTGTTTCTTGTGGGCCACTTTTATGTCTTAGACCATTTATTATCTCTTTATTTTTATTTAATAATAAGACATATGTTTGAATTAAAAAAAAGTAATGATATGATTATAAATTTTAATTGCGAATGAAATAAATGGCTAGTACATATAAATGTGGGGTTGTTTTAACAAAATATAAACTTGTGGGTCAATATTTGTACTAACGTTCTGCGTACCCTCAAAATCCTAGAACTACAGCCCCCATAGGTTTATAAGTCCCCTCTATTGGGCATCAGTTTAGTGATCACGCCACAGTCATGCCTCTATAACCCTGGAAAGGTATATTGGGTCCTCTGGATGGGACGTATACATCGGACTCCACATTTAGCTCACGTGGTTTATGTCTGTTAATAGTAGCTCCCACGGTGTGACTCTTAGTGCATTGACCAGGTTTTCAGCCTTTACATCAGTATAGAGTTCAGCATGTTTTCTTCATGATTAGTATTTGGTCATTGCATTGTTTAGTTTTCAGTTATACTTCAGTACATATTTATATCCTTGTTTAGATTATATCATTGCTTAGTTATTCATTTTTCATCTTATATACTTCGTTCAGCTTAGCATATCTATATCATGCATGCTCAGTACATTCCAAGTACTGACGCATACTTTGCCCTAAATCGTTTCATGATGTTGGTTCTGACACTCAGCATCCAGATCACTCTTAGATAGATTCTCGATTCGACTTCAATATCTTCTGTGGGGAGTCTTCATACTTCAAGGATAATAGACATGTTTTCTATTTTAGTCTTTATTTCTAGTTTTCAGTTTTGTTAGGGTTAGCTGGGGCTTGTCCCTTCGTAACAAAACCTTCATGTTTAAATTTCACAATTATTGGTTGTACGACCTGTGACACCATATACAGATTGTACAACCTTATGTAAACATGCACTAGTACTCAACTAAAGCCTTTTCTCCTTTCCATTCTAAGTTCCATGATTTCTGAGGTGTTACATTTGTCTAGTAGTTGATAGGTAATTGTGTGTCAGCAATTCATAAGTAATTGAGTGTTGTAATACAAGAGTAGATTTCTCCAATCCAAGTAGTATAACTTTCTTGAAGTATAGTTTTTTTAAGCAATTGATACTGAACATTGTTTTGATCGTCATAGTTCAAACTAAGAAGTGTTTCCATTTATCTATCTAGTTGTTGACTGTGTGTCAACAATCCATCAGTAATAGTTTGTTCCAATCCAAGAAATATAATTTTCTTAAAGTATAACATTTTTTATGTAACTACTACTAAACATTGTTTTGATCGTGTAACACCTCGAAATCAAGAAGTCTAGAAAATGGGCCAAGTGGGAGGTCAACATCCCATAATTGAGCCATGCCACTTTTCATAGAGCCCTATACTAACCGCGAAGGGCACCATGGCTCGTCGTGGTGCTCATGGAGCCTTCCAATGCTTGGCCAAGAAGAGATACCCTCCCACGAGCCATTAGACGGCTTGTGGTAAGCCTCACGCCCCCTAGTGGTGGCTGTTGATGGGAGGCAGAGCCCACCCCAAGGTCAGTCCCTTCTCACTGACCTCCAGACTGGCCGTGAAGGGGAAAATGACTCGTGAAGCTGGTCATGAGGTGGGAAAAAGATTCAAAGGGCCTTCCCAAGCCATTGGTCCAGGGTCACGACTTCCCAGATGGCTCATGGACCCTCAGACGGCTCGTGAGGGCCTCCATCTAGGGTTCTCGTCAGTTGTATGCAGAGATTACTGGTCTTTTCATAATTATTTTATTTTGATACTATGTCATTTTTCCCTTACCTAGACCCCTATATAAGTGATTTTAACCCTAAAGTTAACCCACACAATTCATTATCTCAAATTTACAAAAGAAGAACAAGTCTTCCTCTCAAATATTTCTCTTTCTAGAAAGCTTGGAGAAGAAGGGTTCAACCTAGGGTTCCAAGTCAAGTATCTAGTTCCTCCTTTGAAGTTAAGCAATTGGCATTCAGGTATGATAGTTTTCATTCATTGAGTTTCCAAATTCTCTAATTTATAAAGATAGATTTCCCCAATTGAGTTACAGTTTTCTTCCATGTCATGGGTTCCTTTAATTATTGATGTATTTGATTGTTTTATGATCTATCAAGCATGAATTGATATAATTACATGATTTAATGATGAATTCCCATGAACCCATGTCCAACCCATGTTTTCTAGATATTGATGATTGAAAGTGGGTTTTGAACCATGAAAGGTGAATTATGGAATTATGCACGTTCTTATGAAATGAATGTAAATGTTTTAAGGATGCTTTGAGAGTTAAGTATAAATGATGTTTTTATTGTTGTGTTGTTGAAAGGATTTCATATACACATGAAAGCATGATTTGTGAAAGGTTTTCTCACATAATAAGGGTTCTTAGGGTTGAAAGGCTTTCTCATCTAATATGAACCAATGATAAGGACCTATTCCAATGATGAGGCAAGAGGCGATTTCCAATGCTCTCTAATTAAAAGACAAGAGGTGATTACCCATGTAATATTATGTAAGGACAAGAGGCGATTACCCATGTTCCTTTAAGAGATAGGATGAATATGAATAAGAACTATTTTGTGGAAGCTAAGCTTGGTACCTAGTGGACAAGTGGTGATTACCCATGTCCCATAAACTATGTGCCAATATAGGATTTTCTAGATAGACATTAGCTAGTGGATCTACATAAGCTAGAAGTTCATGATCCTTACCTTGGCAAGTAGGACAACTCTTTTCGGTGTGGGAGACACCAGATTCCATGATGATAGCTCTCGTGGTCTTATATGTCGGTTAAGGCTACTTCCCACAAGCAAGCTATGATAAACTAAAGTTACTTCAAGGAAGCATCTCATTCATGTTTAAGATGATGACTATGTGCACTGACCATATTTTCATGACTCATATTTTCTATCACCTTATCTCATGTTTTAGTTTGGTCATTACATTTCATGAAAGTATCTATTTTAAGCATGTCTTTATATGTTTTATGCATGACTATCATACTTGGTACATATTTTGTACTAACGCATAATCTTGCCTACATTTCCTTAAATGTAGGGTCCGACAATCAGGGTTTCCAATTTCGTGGCTAGAGTTTGTAGAGGAGATTTCAATCTTTGGAGAGTCCTCATGCTTCGAGGAATGGACATTTATTGTTTTCAGTCTTTTGTTATTTTCAGTTTTGGAACATGATGTATGGGCTTCACCCAGATTCATTCTTATGTACTAGATGGCTTGAGACAATGTTTAGATTTCCGCTATGCTTTATAAAAACTTTGATATATTGAACTATTTTTAATCTCTTTCATTCTATTATCTTGTATAATGAAAGCTAAGTTGCTTATATGGGGCCTCTCGGGGTCTTATACGCCATGTTACACCTAGTGGATACCTTGGGTCGTGACAAACTTGGTAATTAGAGCACAAGGTTTAGAAAGTTCATATGATGTCTCATAAGCCACATCGAGTAGAGTCTTGTTCATGAGTGTGAAGTGCACCACATTTATGAATGAGAGGCTACGAGATGTTTAGGAAACTCTACTTCTTTCATTACTCAAAAGTTGTGCAATACAATTCAACTCTATAAAGTCTCTCTCATAATCCTTATCTGATAATCTACAGGAGATGGCTACTCGAAGAGTTTATGCTAGAAGGAATGTGAGGGAGAATGCGGAACAAGAAGCTCCTCCTCAAGATCCTCAAGTTCCGATCGATCCTTTGGCCGAGCAAGTGACTAATGCAGAGTTTAGGGCTGCTTTTCAAGTGTTGGCCCAAGCCATGATGGCCCAAGCCAATAGGTAGGTTGCGGTTCTTGTGAACCAAAATATGGGTACGGCGGCATCTAGAGTAAGGGACTCCACCAGAATGAATCCTCTGGTGTTTCATGGTTCTAAGGTTGAGAAAGATCCTCAAGAATTCATTGATGAGATTTATAAGGTGTTGATGATCATGAGCGTGACGCCGGTGGAAAAGGTGGAATTGGCCACTTATCAACTTAAGGGTGTTGCTCAAATTTGGTTCAACCAATTAAAAGAGGAGAAACCAAAAGATGTGGGTCCTCTCGATTGAGAAAAGTTTAAGGTTCCTTTCCTTGATAGGTTATTTCCCCTTGAGATGAGGGAGGCAAAGATGCTTGAATTCATTAATCTTCGTCAAGGGAGCATAAGTGTGAAAGAATACGCTTTAAAGTTCACACCATTGTCTCGATATACTCCTACAATGATTGTCGACCCTAGGGCA
Organism: Solanum piurae; assembly: GCA_029582685.1. Lineage (NCBI taxonomy): Eukaryota > Viridiplantae > Streptophyta > Magnoliopsida > Solanales > Solanaceae > Solanum > Solanum piurae. The sequence goes on from JAJOOO010007397.1 coordinate 14,281, forward strand.
AGGATGAGCAAGTTCATTTCAGGTGTGTCTAAAATGGTGGTTAAGGAATATCGTATATCCATGCTTGTTAATGATATGTATATATGTCGTCTCATAATTTATGCTTAACAAATCGAAGGGGAGAAACTTAAGGAAAAGTCTAGGGAGACAAAGAGGGCTAAAATCGATGATGGTAATTTCTCACATTCAAGGTCTGATGGGCATGGTCATTCTAAGTTTAGACAAAGGTTTACCGGTCAAGGTTCCTCCAATTCTCCTTCTAAGTTCAACAAAGATAGGGTGTCTAACCTAAGCCTCAAGGGGGAAATGGTAATGGGTCTTTATTGCCTACTTGTGCTAAGTGTGGAAGGAAGAATGAGGGTAAATGTCTAGCCGGTTCAAAAACTTGCTTTGGTTGTGGTAAGATGTACCAAAAGATAAGGGATTGTCTTTCAGTTGCCAATAATGAACAAGATTGTCATAGACGCGCTCAACCTAATCCTTCATCTGGTCCTAGGGGTTTGGGTTCCAATGCTCCCAGGCAAAATAAATTTTATGCATTTTAGACTCATCATGATAAAGAGGGTTCTCCTGACGTGGTTACTGGTATATTGAAAGTCTTTCAACTTGATGTTTATGCTTTACTTGATCCCGGTGCTAACTTATATTTTGTGGAGCCATATGTGGCTATAAGGTTTGATGTTCTTCTGGATGTGTTGTTAGAACTTTTTTGTCTCTACTCATGTTGGTTATTCTATTATGGATAAGAGGGTCTATAGAAAGTGTCTCGTCTCCTTGTTCCATAGAGTTACTCTTGTTGATTTGGTAGAGCTTGATATGCTAGATTTTGATGTTATCCTTGCTATGGACTAAATGTACTCATGTTATTCTTCTATTGATTATAGAACTCGTGTAGTTAAGTTTCAGTTTCCAAATGAGCTTGTCCTAGAGTGGAAAGGGAGAAATTCTATGCCTAAGAGTGAGCTTGTCTCTTGTCTTAGAACTAGAAAGATGATTGCTAAGGGTTATGTATACCATCTAGTTAGGGTGAGGGAAGTAAATTCCAAAACCCCTATTCTTCAATCGGTCCCCGTTGTGAATGAGTTTTCGGATGTGTTCCTATATAATTTACCTGGTATTCCTCCCGAAAGAGAAATAGACTTCGGTATTGACCTCCTCCGAGATACACAACCTATCTATATTTCCTCCTTACTTAATGGCTCCGGCAGAACTAAAGGAGTTGAAAGAGCAATTAAAAGATTTATTGGATAAGGGATTCATTTGATCGAGTATCTCTCCATTGGGTGCCCAGTTTTGTTTGTTAGAAAGAAAAATGATTCACTTCGTATGTGTATCGACTATCGGTAATTGAATAAGGTTACCTTTAAGAATAAGTATCCTCTCTCGATGATAGATGACTTGTTTGACCAATTTCAAGGGGCAAGTTACTTTTCCAAGATTGACCTTCAATCGGGTTATCACCAATTAAGGTGAAGGAAGATGACATTTCAAAGATGGCCTTTCAAACTCGGTATGGTCATTATGAGTTTTTAGTGATGTATTTTTGTTTGACTAACGCTCCGGTGGCTTATATGGATTTGATGAATAAAGTGTTTTGACAATACCTTGGCATGTTTGTGATTGTGTTCATTGATGTTATATTGATATATGAATGAAGTGAGGACGATCACATCAACCATTTGACGATTGTACTGCAAATTCTCAAGGACCAACAACTCTTTGCAAAGTTTAGCAAATGTGAATTTGGCAAAGGTCCGTAGCTTTTCTTGGTCATATTGTTTCAAGTAAAGGTATCGAGGTAGATCCTAAGAAGATGGATGCGGTTAAGAGTTGGTCTAGGCCTCTATCCCCTTCAGATATTAGAAGTTTCTTAGGTTTGGTTTGTTATTATAGAAGGTTTGTTGAGGGGTTTTCTTATATTGTTTCTCCATTGACAGCATTGACCCAAAAGAAGGTTGAGTTCATATGGTCCGAAGCATGTGAAAAGAGCTTTCAAGAATTGAAGGATAGACTTATTCTGCTCCAGTGTTAACTTTACCGAAAGGGACTAATGGTTTTGTGGTTTATTGTGATGCCTCAAGAATTGTACTAGGATGTGTGCTTATGCAAAATGGGAAGGTGATTGCCTATGCTTCAAGGAAACTTAAGACTTATGAGAAGAATTATCCTACTCATGACCTTAAATTAGCGGAGGTTGTTTTTGCCTTAAAAATTTAGAGGCACTATTTGTATGTCATTCACGTAGATGTTTTTACCGACCACAAGAGTTTGCAATATCTGTTTAATTAGAAGGACCTAAATTTTTGCCAAAGGAGATGGTTTGAGTTATTGAAGGATTATGATATGAGCATTCTCTATCACCCTGAAAAGACGAATATGGTGGTGGATGCGATTAGTCGATTATCTATGGGTAGTGTTGTCCATATTGAGGATGATAAGAAGGAGCTGGTTTGACATGTTCATAGATTGGCCAAATTGGGTGTTCAGTTAGTAGACTCTACTAAAGGTGGGGTTATGGTTCACAATAGGTCAGAATCGTCTTTTGTGGCGGATGTTAAATCCAAGCAAGGTCTTGATCTGTCGTTGGTTAATTCAAAAGGGGATATGGGGTGCTTAAATATCAAGGTCGTTTGTGTGTTCCTAATGTTAATGACTTGAGGGAGCAGATCTTATCAAAAACCCATAGTTCTCGATATTCCATTCACCCGGGAGCCACCAAGATGTATCGTGATTTGCGGGAGGCCTATTTATGGAATGGGATGAATAAGGATATTGAGGAATTTGTGGCTAAGTGTCCTAATTGACAACAAGTGAAAGTTAAGCATCAGAAACTGAGAGGTTTATCCCAAGATATTAGCATTCCCACTTGGAAGTGGGAAGATTTGAATATGGACTTTGTTGTTGGTTTTCCTCGCACCAGGCGATAGAATGACTCTATTTGGGTTATTGTAGATCGGATGACGAAATCGGCTCATTTCATTCCCGTCAAGGTTTCTTATTCGGCGGAGTATTATGCTAAGTTGTACTTGAGAGAAATGGTAAAATTGCATGAAGTGCCTTTATACATTATCTCCGATCGTGGTACTCAATTCACTTTCCATTTTTGGAAATCCTTTCAAAGGTTCTTGATACTCGTGTTAAGCTCAGTACGGCCTTTTATCCACAAATCGATGGGAAAGCGGAGCGTATTATCCAAACTTTGGAAGATATGTTGAGAGCTTGCGCGATTGATTTCGAAGGTAATTGGGATGATCACTTGCCTTTGACTGAGTTTGCATATAAAAATAGATATCACTCAAGTATTTGTATGGCTCCTTTTGAGGCATTGTATGGTAGGAGGTGTATATCTCCTATAGGTTAGTTTGAAGTGGGTGAAGTCGCTTTGATAGGCTCCCCGAGTTAGTACATGATGCTATGGAAAAAGTTAAACTTATTTGAGAAAGGTTGAGAACGGCTCAAAGTCGACAGAAATCCTATGCCGATATTAGAAGAAGAGATCTTGAGTTTAATGTGAATGATTGGGTTTAATTGAAAATTTCACCCATGAAGGATGTAATGAGGTTTGGTAAGAAAGGGAAGCTTAGTCCCCGATATGTAGGCCCATATCAAATTTTGAGACGTATTGGTAGGGTTGCTTATGAACTAGAATTGCCTAATGAATTGGCATCACTGCATCCAGTTTTCCATGTCTCCTTGTTAAAGAAATGTGTTGGTGATCCCACAACTATAGTCCCCTTAGAAGATTTGGGAGTTAAGGGTAATATTTCTTACAAGGAAGTCCTTGTTGAGACTTTAGACCGGCAAGTCAAGAAGTTGAGAAATAAAGAAGTTGATTTCGTGAAAGTTTTGTGGAGGAATCAATTAGTTGAGGGTGCTACTTTGGAGGCCGAGGCCGATATGATGTACCATTATCCTCACCTCTTTCCTTCTACCCTTACTCTAGCTTGAGGTATTGAGTTCCTCATAGTTTACTGTTTGGTGTCATGTGTCTTAGATATTCCCATGATTTCCTCATTTATGCATGATCATGAAAACGCTCAAGTTTTGGAAGAAAAAAAAGTCAACTTGATTGATTTCTACATGTTTACGTGAATTTGAGTATGAGTGGCATATAGACTTTATGATATGATGTTTTAAACATGCTTTTGCTTGGAGTTTATGTTTCCTCCTCGGATATGTGAATTTATGTAATTGCATGCATGTGGGGCTGCTTGATTTGAGTTTTTCTCTTTCATGTGATGTCTAAAAAACCCTTCGAGAACGAATCCCAAGGGGGAGATAATGTAACACCTCGTAATCAAGAAGACTAGAAAAGGGGCCGAGGCCACCAGCCCATAACTGAGCCATGGCACCCTTCATGGAGCCATTGACGGGTCGTGAATGGCACCACGGCTCGTGTTGGTGCTCGTGGAGCCTTCCAATGCGTGGACAAGAGGTTACCCCATCCCACGAGCCATTAGACGGCTCGTGGTGAGCCTCACGCCCCGTGGTGTAGCCATTGAGGGGCCGCAGAACCCACCCCAAGGCTAGCCCTTTCTCACTGACCTCCAGACGGGTCATGAAGTTAGTCGAGAGGTGGGACAATGGTTCAAGGGGCCTTCCCAAGCCACTAGTCAAGGGTCACGACTGCCAAGATGGCTCGTGGACCCTGAGACGGCTCGTGAGGGCCTCTATCTAGGGGTTCACGTCAGCTGTAAATCAGTAGTAGTTAGGTCTTTTCCTAATTATTTTATCTTGATACTATGTCATTTTACCCTTAACTAGAACCCCTATATAACTGATTTTAACCCCAAAATCAACGCACTCAAGTCATTCTCTGAAATTTACAAAAGAAGAACAAGTCTTCATCTTAAATATTTCTCTCTCTAGAAAACTTGGTGAAGAAGGGTTCAACATAGGGTTCCAAGTCAAGTTTCCAATTCCTCCATTGAAGTTAAGTAATTGGCAGTGAGGTATGCTAGTTTTCATCCATGGAGTTCCCAAATTCTCCAATTTATAAAGATAGATTTCTCCAATTAAGTTGCGGTTTTCTTCCATGTCATGGATTCCTTTAATTATTGATGTATTTGATTGTTTTATGATCTATAAAGCATGAATTGATATAATTAGATGATTTAATCATGAATTCCCATGAACCCATGTTTTCTAGATATTGATGATTGAAAGTGGGTTTTGAAACATAAAAGGTGAATTATGGAATTATGTATGTTCTTTCGAAATTGATGTAAATGTTTTAAGGATGCTTTGAGAGTGAAGTATCAATGATGTTGTTATTGTTATGTTATTGAAAGGATTTCTCATATACACATGAAATCATAATTTGTGAAAGATTTTCTCACATAATAAGGGTTCATAGGGTTGAAAGGCTTTCTCACCTAAAATGAACCAATCATAAGGAACTATTCTAACGATGAGGCAAAAGGGGATTACCCATGCTCTCTAATTAAAAGACAAGAGGTGATGACCCATGTCATACTTTGAGAGGTAGGATGAATATGAATAAGAACTATTACGTGAAAGCTAAGCTTAGTACCGAGTGGACAAGTAGCGATTACCCATGTCCCATAAATTATGTTCCAACATAGGATTGTCTAGATAGACATTAGTTAGTGGTTCCACATAATCTAGAAGTTCATGGTCCTTACCTTAGAAAGTAGGACAACTCTTTTTGGTGAGAGACACCAGATTCCATGATGATAGCTCTCATGGTCTTATATGTCAGTTAAGGCAACTTCCCCCAAGCAACAATGATGAACTAAAGTTACTTCAAGGAAGTATCTCATACATGTTTAAGATGATGACTATGTGCATTAACCATGTTTTTATGACTCGTGTTTTATAACCACCTTATCTCATGTTTTAGCTTGGTCATTACATTTCATGAAAGTCTCTCTTTTAAGCATGTTTTTATATGTTATATGCATGGCTATCATTGTAACACCTCAAAAATCATACTTGAACTTATCAGACCAGAACAACAGAAAAATTGGTGAACCACGATAGGGTTCACGGATCGTGAAAGGAACCACGGTCCGTCGACCTGCTTATGGCTCACTCCCTTCCAACAGTGCTGAACCACGAAGCCCTTCACGGGTCGTGGACCACTTCACGAGCTATGGGAAGGCTCGTAGAGGTGAGGCTGAACTATTCAGGCTCTGGTATTAGACCACGGGATCCTCCATGGGCCGTGGTCTTGATGATGGGTCGTGGTGGCATCCGTAGTCCTTGAGCCAGCAGACCCCCAGCCCAAGTGAAGAACCATGGTGTCCTTCACGATCTGTGGTCCTCCACACAATCCATGGGAGCGCTCGTGAAAAGGACCCCAGAAACTAGTAGTCACTGGCCAAGGACCACGACCCACTTGACGGGCCGTGGTCCCTTTGACGGACCGTCATAGGGTTTGTTGAAGACCACCATCAGATTTTAAGTTGGGGTCATTTTGGTCTTTTTCCCAATGCGTAGAGCACCTAAACTACGTTGTTTACTATGCTTAAGCCTAATAACCTAGTCATAACATTACCAAAACCTTTATTCACCAAAAACTTGGAGCGAAAGAGGAGAAAGAGTCGACCAACCCCTCAAGAACAAGCAAGAGGATTTTTTCGGTTCCAGCCCCAAAATCAAAGGATTTCTCTATAGATTTCATAACCAGGTATGTGGGATTTCACTAGTTGGTTCCTTTCATCCACTAGGTCCCTAGAATTCAGTCAGATTCTTGTTTCTCTATATCTTGTTTAGACCTAGGGTTTCTAAAAACCTTAGATATTGGTTGTGATTTAGCTGTTATAGTGTTCTTAATTAGATTATCATGTTTCCTGGGAAAGTTTGCGTACTTCCTTGCATGAAACTCAGAACTCTAGTTGTGTAGATTCTCTTAGTTCATGAATTACACTTGCTAGGTTAGTTAAACAGATAAACATGCTCCAGTTTTCGAATGTTACATTGTCAGTTCCTAAATGTTGCATTCTCATATTTGCATGTCAGAACATTGAACTATCCAGTATTTCAGTTACACCATGTCATATACATATTCCAGTTGGGAGTAGGCTTAGCACCGAGTTGGACTAGGGTTCAGTGTACCCTCATAGTCCCAGAACTACGTGCCCCCGTAGGTTTATAAGTCCCCTCTGTGGGCAACATATTTAGTGATCATGCCAGTCATGCCTTTATACCCCTGGCAAGGTATATTGGGTTCTTTTGATGGAGGCGTATACATCAGACTTTGCGTTTAGCTCACGTGGTTTTATTTTTGTTAGTAGTAGCACCCACAGTCAGACTCTAGTGCAATTGACCAGGTTTTCAGTTATACTTCAGTATTCAGTCTCAGCATGTTAAGTTCATGATTAGTACTTGATCATTGCATTTAGCTCAATTTTCAGTTATATTTCAGTATCTATGTTTCTGTTCAGATTATGTTATTGCTCAGTTATATTTGTTCAGTTATATTTTATATCCTACATGCTCAGTACACTCTAACTACTGACGCATACTCTGGGCTACATTCTTTCATGATGTAGGTTCAGGTACTCAGCCTCGAGATCACGTATAGATCAGTTCCCGACCCGTATTCAACAACTTCAGTGATGAGTCCTCATACTTTGAGGACAATATACATGTTTTCATATTCAGTCTCTTATTTCAGTTTTCAGTCTTGCTAGAGTTAGTTGGGGGCATATCCCAGTAACTCTAGTTAGTTAGAATTTTTTTAGATATAGCAGTAGATTCAGCTTTAGTTTTGAGTGATTGTTTAGTAACTCCAAACTCTTAGTATGTTTTTATACATTCAGACTAGATGGGTATTCCCCACTTTTAGTTATCTACTGTTTAGCTTCTGTATAGTATCTATTGTATTTAGTATCTCTCAGTATGCTTATGATATGCTAGACACAGGGTTACCTTGGGATCACTCGTGATCCTAGGTCCCGTGTTACATCAAGGGGGTAGCCTCGAGGCGTGACAATCATACTTGATACATATTTTGTACTAACGTATACTCTTGCCTACATTTCCCAAAATATCGGGTTCGATAATCTGGGTTCCCAGTTTCATAGATAGAGTTCATAGAGGATATTTCGAGCTTTGGTGAGTCCTTAGGCTTCCATGATAGAACATTTATCATTTTCAGTCTTTCCTTACTTTCAGTTTTGGAACATGATGTACGGGCTTCGCCCAGATTCATTATTATATTCCAGATCACTTGAGGCAATGTTTAGATTTCCGCTATGCTTTATAAAAATTTGGATATATTGAACTATCTTGTAATCTCTTTCATTCTATTATCTTGTACGATGAAAGCTAAGTGGCTTGTATGGGGCTTCTCGGGGTCTTATACACCATGTTACGCCTAGGGGCTACCTTGGGTCGTGATCGATCGTCATAGTTCAAAATTGACAAATGTTTCTATTTTTTTGTCTAGTTGTTGAGTGTGTGTCACCAATTCATAAGTAACTGATTGTTGTTTCCCAGAAAAGATTCCTCCAATCTAACAAGTATAACTTTGTTGAATTGGACTCTTCTACTAAAAATCCTAATTAGAAAATTCTTTCTATTTTCGTTACCCTCAATCTTCTATTTTTTTGTTACCCCCAACTCTCTTTTTATTTTAACTATCCCCGATTCTCTTTTCTATGGTTGATGTTATCGATGAAATAAACTTTTTAGATTTCTATTGAAGAATGTAGTGATTTGCGTCTATGTTGAACCAGTAATGCTGATTTTTTTTCTTGTTTTGATTTTAATGATATCTTTCAGTTGATCGAAACGACATTAATGTTTTTTAGTTCAATGGGTGCCAGAAGTGTTTGAAAATCTATAATTTTGTTATGATTCTTGGGAGTTCTTCAGAATTTTGTGTTAAGAGAACCTGCTTTTCTGTTGTGTTTTGTTAATGGGTATTTCATTCTCCAGGCTAATCATCTAGCTTTGATTTTCTTTGTTTGTTAATGCATATATTTTTTCTACTATTTTTTCTAAAAGGGAAAAATTACACTAACAATTGTCATATCTGCATTTTATTTTTGATCATCTGAACTAAACATGGGAAGTTTCTTGATTATAGTGCAGTGGGTCTCTGTTAATTCAATTTCAAGAAACGCATCTGCTACAAATTGCGACGAAGAGGGGCAAAATAATTTTCAACAAAGAAGAACTTGCAGAAGATTGGTGCTTTGAATTTAAAGATGGAGGAGAGCTCATGATTTGTGACTATGGGCAAGTCCTTTTGGTAAATCAATTTTATTTTTGGTATATTTGATGAAATAAACTCGAAACATGGTCATCATTTAGAAACATTTTTATGATGACTATGTTTCTAGTTTATTTAATCAAATATACCAAAAATAAAATTAATTTTTTTAGAAAAAGGACTTTCCCATAGTCACAAATCATTAGCTCTCCTCCATCTTTATATTCAAAGCACCAATCTTCTGCAAGTTTTTCTTTGTTGAAATCTCCTGGCCTCACTTCGTTGCAATATGTAGCAGATCAGTTTCTTGAAATTGAATTACCAGAGACCCCCGTCACTATAATTATTAAAATTCTTATGTTTAGTTCAGATGATCAAAGCTAAAATGCAAATATGACTATTGTTAGTGTATTTTTTTCCCTTTTAGAAAAAATAGCAGAAAATATATGTACATTAACAAACAAAGAAAATCAAAGCTTGATGATTAGCCCGGAGAATGAAATACCCTATTAACAAAACACAATAGAAAATCAGGTTCTCTTAACTCCAAATTCTGAAGAAATACCAAGAATCATAATAAAATTATAGATTTTCAAACCCTTCTAGCACCCATTGACCTAAAAACATGAATGTCATTTTGATCAACCGAAAGATGTCATAAAAATCAAAACAAGAAAAAATCAGCATTACTGGTCCAACATAGACGAAAATCGCTACCTTCTTCAATAGAAAACTGAAATTTTTTGTTCAGCGATAACATCAACCATAGAAGAGAGAATTGGGGGTAACAAAAAAGGAGAGGATTGAGGGTAACGAAAACGGAAAGATTTTCTAAGAAGGTCTTTTAATAGAAGAGTCAAATTCAACAAAGTTATACTTCTTGGATTGGAGGAATCTATTCTTGGATACAACAATTAGTTACTTATGAATTGTTGACACACACTCAACAACTAGAAAGAAGAATGAAAATATTTGTCAATTTGGAACTACGACGATCAAAATAATGTTTAGTAGTAATTAATTAAAAAATGTTATACTTCAAGAAAATTATACTTCTTGGTTTTGAACAACCTATTAATTTTGAATTGTTGACACATAGTCAACAATTAGATAGAAGAATGGAAACACTTGTCAGTTTGGAACTATGACGATCAAAATAATGTCCAGTAGCAATTGCTTAAGAAAAATTATACTTCAAAAAAGTTATACTCCTTGGATTGGAGTAATCTATTCTTGTATTACAACATTCAATTACTTATGAATTGCTAATACACAACTACCTATAAAAAACTAGATAGATGTAACACATCAGAAATCATGGAACTTGGAATTGAAAAAGATAAAAGGCTTCAGTTCAGTACAACTGCATGAGTACAGAAGGTTGTACAGCCCGTAGAGGGTGTCACAGGTTGTACAACCAATAGTGGTGAAAGTTAAACTTGAAGCTTTTGTTACGAAGGGTTTCACGGGTCGTCTAGAGTTGCACGAGCCGTGGACTAGGTCATGAAGCTTTTCACGGATTGTGAAGCTATCCATGAAAGGAACTTCATGAGTTTTAATTTTTGGGTCAACTTCAAACAATCATATCTCACAGCACATAATGACGTAGGTGGTCAGTTGCTTATCAAACTAATGGTCTTTGAGTCCTCTTTCCAACGCCACCAAGTTTGCCTCATTTTGAATTTGGAGTAAGAAGCTATGTCTGATTTAGTGAAACCCTATTGTGCAGGTGAAATTTCCCCGGCTATACAGCTCGTGAAGTGTTTCACGGACCGTGAATCCTTAGACGATCCGTGAAGCCTCTCTCGTGAGCCACCACGTCAGTTTTTAAGTTGGGTTCATTTTAGTATTTTCTCAAAGTGTTTGTTACCTAAACTGCGTCGTTTAAATCCTATTTAAAGATTTATAATAGTGAATTAAGTCTTAAAAATTACCCATTTGAATTCATTCTCCTAAATTCTCTAAACTTGACCAAATTCCTAAATTCTCTCCAAGGTTCTCTCCAAAAATCTTCTCTTTAGATCAAAGAAGAATAAGAAGCTAGGGTTCTTCAAGTTCAAGTCTCCTTTATTCATCATTTCTTAGGGCTTCAATCAAGTTATGTAGGGAGTTCAACAACCGGGTTCCAATCACCCATTGAGTACCCCAAAGTTTCTTAAATTCTCCAATTCAATTTCCCAAAATTAATTAGGTTTTCTCTCAATTTCTCATGGGCTCTATTTGTATGGATTCAATTACTTGATTATGACATTATTTTGATGATTTGGACTTAATTACATGTTTTTCAACTAATTCCATGTGAACTCATGCATTGGTCTATGAATTTTGACTATAAACCCTAACTTACATGAATTTATGAAAAAGCTTGAACCTAGGAATATAATTTTAGGAAATCATGCATATTTTCATGAAATCAATGCATATGAATTATGTAAGCTTATATATGAAGGTATCTATATGTTACATGAAGTTTGGCCACATGACATGAATGACGTCTAGATTTACCCTTAATGTTTTTGGGCTATTTTCCTAAATTAGGTCTTGATTAGTATGGTATCTGGATATGTCATGAATGATTATAGATCACACTTTTAAAACTATTTCCACTAATAGTTGGGTAACTTTAGTATGATTTTATGACTATGGGCCTTACAAAGCAATTATGAAAAGATCATGGATGGTGAAAGGTTTTCTCACACATGGTCTAAGGAGATACTCTGTGATGTTTCTAGTTTGTATTAGTATCTTAATTGTACTTTTCCATGGATGATATTATGAATATGATAAATGACTATTCCATGGATTTATGCTTAGCATGGAGTGGACTAGCGGCGATTACCCAAGTCCCATAAACTATGTGCCACCATAGGATGATGGTCTTAGGTAGACATTAGCCAGTGGATCCACTTTAGCTCATACTTCATATCCTTACCTTGGCAAGTGAGGACATCCGTTTTTGGTGTGGGGCAGACTCTGGATTCCATGTTATAGCTCACATGGTCAATGTCGGTTAATGGTAAACTTCCCAAAAAATTAACTAAGTTAATTACTAATATTTTATGAAGCTTCCTTTATAATTTAAAATACATTGACCGTGTCAATGATTTGTGAATGTTTTTAAATGATTTTACTATGTTTAAAATAGGTCATTCACATTATGTTTTTTATTATGTCCCCTTATGATCACGTCTCATATTTTATTGCATTCACCTCATACTCATTCCATATAATAATACATACTTGTGCCTATATTGTTTCACTAATGTAGGGCTTGACGATTCTTCTCCCTTCGCTTGTGGCTAGTTGATCCTTTTGAGTTTCGGAAGATTGGTGAGTCCTCATGTTCCGAGGACCGAGACTTTTTTATTGCTTTATTTCATTTCTGTTTCAGGCTTGTATGTGATGTATGGGTTACATCCCAATTACCTTTCTTATGATGTATTAGATCACTTTTTAAACTTATTTAGACTAAGGCTGGCAAACGGACAGGACCGGATCAACAGGACTGGTTTTACCGGAACCGGTCTTCGTTACCGGATTTCGTTACCGGAACCGGGTCTTACCGGAACCGGGTCTTACCGAAACCGGTTTTACCGGAAATTTCCAAAGGTTCCGTCCGGTCCCTTAGTTACCGGTTTGGACCGGACCGGAACCGGTTCTTACCGGATCATTGTGTACCGGTAATTTTTTATTTTTTTTTATTAACTTTAATTATTATATAATATTATATTATTAATTAATAAAATTATATTATTAAAAAACTTCAATTTAAAACTTTAAACTTTAAAGTT